>CM068829.1:50567641-50855141 GCA_028554795.2 Sinohyriopsis cumingii
TTAAAGCAGCTTAAAATACAAAGCATTCCTAAAAGATGTTTAAATGAAAGTAGTTTAAACTAACAAAGCATGCATATACGATGCTAAGTTTAAAGTCGCTTAAACCAATAAAGCATGATCATGTTAATCTTCAATTCCAGCATCAATGCAAATTAGACAGTGAAGATGCAATTAAATCTTTCAGCTGCTCATTGTGCTGATCAAATCAAAGCAAGATTCGCATAATTATGTTTTTGCACATTGTTAAAGCCAATAAAACTGAAATTAATTGGACATAATGATTGCCAGATAGTGTTCAACACTGCCTTTCCTGATATTTCCTTTCCTGATATGTTCTCAATCTATACTATTATTCTTTCATGGCTAATGAATCTAGAATTACTTGTGTGACTCTATAGACTCATCTATACTATTATTCGTTCATGGCTATTGAATCTAGAAGTATTTGTTTACATCTATAGAGTCGTCAACGTAATCCACAGGACAATGTATAAATGGTTTATAATCATGATTCCAGATTCGCTGTTGCGTCTTTCTTTCTTTAGGTACTGAAGTTTTGCCACCACCTCTAAAGCTAATCTATGACAATATTCATTCCATTAAAACCAATTAAAGCATGTGGCACCAACATCTGTTGAAACTGTACGTTACCCTAAATTAATGTGTTCATGTTTATAAGTAAGTAATGTTTCACATATTAGATGCTTGGTTCACATTGAACAAAAATTAATGAAATTTTTTCCCCTATGGTATGTGAAACTCATTACCTCGTTTCATGGCACCAAATTATGTGATTTTCAGATATTACAAAATGTTGCAAGAATTTAACTCGTGGAGTTATCGCTACACGTATAATTTCTTAATCTGTCTCTTTATGTGATTTTTAACGTGTGGGATGTGATGCCCAACCAAACTAATAGCATGCTCTCAAACCACTTAAACAACCCAAACCCCTCAAAAAACCCAAACAAAAAGACCCAAGGCAAGAACAAAACAATATTAACAATATATCAGACGTCTGACTATATAACAATGTACAGGAATAATAACACCCATATAACTCAATATTCGGAAATGTATGGCAATAGCAGATGATTAATGACGACAATACTGGAGAGGAATAGAGACCAACCTTGACTCTGTTTATTACCGGCTTTTTTTAAATCACTGTAGTTGATTCGGGACAAAGTATTCTATGGCTGCTCTTATTCCAGTTCTACTCTTGCGTCAGCAAGTACATGACTTGACGAAAAGTTAACTGGCTAAAGTAAAGACCAGATGTAAGTCCCCTCTAACATATTCGTAGTTGTACTGTAACAAGATGGGCTGTTGGAAAGTAAACATTTCCTCTGAAAGATGTTTTCGATGACTGGTGTGCAGCCACTCAATATTATGAATTATTAGAAGCTGATATTACTTTCTAACAAGAATTAAGAGGAATGCACCGTGTATTATCTCTTCTAAGTCGAGTTAAACTGCAAATAACGAAGATCCTTCTCCGCTGTACATGCACCTGCAGATCATGGTCTATGCTGTTTGTTCTGCTGATTACTCCTGAGAAACTGCACAGACCCAGATCTATAGGTGCATTATGCGACGGTAGATCGAGATCTGTTCAGCTTGCAGTTGGACTCGTCTTATCAGCGAGTATGTGCGACGATTAGGCACTGGTTGTCAATTCACGAATCACATCCAGCCCTAAAAGGAATACATGTGCAATGGGTAGGTACTGGTCTTCAGTTTGTGACTCTCAAAAAGCTTTGGGCATCAATTGATTCCTATCTGAACCGCAACCTTATTCGTAGGTTCAGTTCTAACATTTATGAATCTGAGACATTATATTTTGAATGGCAGGCTTCTGGTTTCCCTAATGAGTAGAACCACTGGGGCGGCGACCGTATGTCTTTACCTGTAATTAAACACGAACAAGACCCACTTATCTATTTCACGTATAAGATTAGGGTACATGTATAGTATATCAAAGGCAGGTGGAATTATATTGTTAGCATGTTATATGGGTCAGTGAGTTATTTATTTATTGGAATTAATTAAATGTAATAAACTATTGACTTACTGAGGTAAATAAAACTGAGTACGCATGTTGCATTTACCAGAAGTAAACGGCACATGTGCCTTAACATGCTTGACAACAGCAACACTAAAACAGGTGAACAAATAGTCTCCATTCAAACTACATAAAAGAATAATGTCTCTATGGAACTGTGATCTTGATTTACAGTAAATGAAATGGGTCAAAAAAGCGTGGTTGTCTGTTTAGTCAAAAAAGAGGACAAAATATTTTACAAATTACTGTTTTGAGTTCATGGAGTAGAACGTTCAAAACTAGACACTGCCATTTTCATAATTATGTATTTATATACGTCTTAAGCGACAAATGCCTCATTAACACTTATTCTGCTGACGGTTGACACAAATTTTCTCTTTGATCGTGCAGTGAAGAACATAGTGTATCGCTGCCACAATCTGCAAAATTACGGAAACTCTGAGTTAATAAAGGATTTAAAAGCAATTACATTTTTCTAATCATAGGGTACTCGATGTTAAATACAGGAAGTCATAGAAATGTGCAAGAGTTGGTCAGAAATTACATCACCATTATATGGAGGTAGGCATTAGAATTTATGACGACCATCAGTTTTGTATTTACTTGATATTTTTAATCTGCTTAAAAATTGCATCTTTAGAATATTCTGAAGAAGAAAAACAATAAGCAAAATTAATAATGTAACACGTCATGGTTACTGCAAGCAAAGTACTGGTAATTAAAACTTGATAAAATGTCAAAAAACACTATTAAATGTCGCAAAACGTATCAGAAGGTTCGTCAGCATTTTAGCTCATATGCAGCTTTGGAATATTTATTGATAGGCATAGTTAGACATAAATTTATTGATAGGCATAGTTAGACATAAATTTATTGATAGGTATAGTTAGACATAAATTTATTGATAGGCATAGTTAGACATAAATGCCATTTAAAACGCCACCTCTGAATGGCTAATACATATATCTTGTTCATAAATACGCCATGACAGAATACAATGTATATATTGCCATAATTGCTTTCTAAGAAACATTATTCCGTTTCAAAAATATATGATATGAGTTTTTCGTTCAACTTTTGTCGGTGTAGTTTTAGTGACGACGAACATGTACATGCTAATGACATAAACTACATAGTTTTATATATCTAACTGGACGAAGAAATCTGCAATAAATAAGTATTATTGATATTTCCCAGGACTCTAAATGCTTAGTTCCTCTTTCACCCTTTCGAGGATAATCCTAATATCCAAATCTGCAGTTTAGAAGTGTTGTATACAAAACTCACAGATACAGACACACAGACACACACATACACGTGTGTGTGGTTGCACAAAACCATACGTGCAAAATGAATGCACACACACACACACACACACACACACACACACACTTGTGCATGGGAGCACAAAACGAAATATGCAAAACTTCACGCATGCTCAAACGCAGACACGAACTTGCAGTATGAAACTGACTCTATATGGCTGTAAACAAGCATGGAGACTAAGAAGAATAAATATGGACAGAAAATGTTCGACTGGCATATTCAGTGAAATTTATTTGTCAATCGGACAGATAATGTCCGCTAGGCATTTTCAGTGAACTGTGGTTTGTAAGGTTGACAGATAATGTTCACCAGGCATTTTCAGTGAAATGTGTTTTGTAAGCCGGACAATTAATGTTTACTAGGCATTTTGCAATGAAATTTGTTTGTGCCGAGTCTTGTGATACAAGGGTGGTGGGTGTGAACGCCTAATTGTGTCCCAAACGATTTGTCACTAACTGACACTTCAGCAACTCCTTATTGAGGTGAAGCTGGTTGGTCACTTAAAAGAACAAGAATGGTCTTTATCATCTTACCGTTACACAACGTTATGATCAGTGGCGGCTTGAGGGTGAGAGGCGCTAGTGACAATGTTCTTTGCTAGCGCAGAGAGCGGTTTCTTTGTCAGTTGTTGACCCCAACCCTCTCTACAAATATGTTTAGTGAAAAATTGCCCCTGCTGCGCTAAAGGTGAAGGCGAAATACTATAAAAATTCCCGATGCAAGAAAAAATAATCCCTAGTGCGCCCACCTTCGCACCCACCTCCCACTGCCACTGGGTGTGGTGATCTTTATAACATTATTAAATTTTAACATTATTCAAATGTTTCCCAGTTGTAATCAAAACAAAAAATGGCAGTTGTATATATAACATAAGACACAAATCACCGTAGTCATGGAAATGCGAAATCAATACGGACAATATTTAAACTATGTGTTACAAAGAATAATGTTTTCCTTCTGATACTCATCGGGTTGGGATGTAAAATAAAATAAATTTACGTACGTCACATTGGCAAGCTGTTATGACTTAAAGCTGATATTCTTTTTGTCATCGTCCAAAAACTTTTCGAAACCATAAATGTGATTGGAAGTCCTTCTCTCCATTAAAGGGAACAGTTTCTAAGTCATTCGTATTGTTTCCCGGTGGTACTAATATTTTTCTCAAGCAAAGGGCATCCTCTCCATGTTATTGTTCATACTCTGTTTTTTCAAGATGCTAGCAAGAAGTATCGACAAGAATCTTGTTTTTAACCCTTATTTTTTAAACAGAAAACGATTCGTTCTTTAAATCCACTTTAAATATGTGTATATATATATATATATATATATATATATATATATATATATATATATATATATATATATATATATATATATATATATATATATATATATATATACATACATACATACATACATACATACATACATACATACATACATACAAGGACAATAAAGAACAAAAAAATTTATGAAAGAACCACTCTCAGCTCTGAATAAACATTGCGCCAGTACACTAATGTGGTTGTTGATTAAATTAAAATCTGTTCTGTATTTTTGTACCTAGAATGCAAAGCAGCGTTTAATTATTAACCTTGCAAAAAAATCGCATTATGCGAATGAAGAAATTAATGATCAGTTTGGAACTTGCATGTTGGGTATTTATTGACATTGATCGGTAAACAAATAATTAGTCATTTATATCTGCAATAAGCATGACTTGGCAGCACTTTGATCGTTTGCTCAGTAAAATAGGCTTAAAATCTGTGTTGAATGGGAACGGAGTGCTTGATATGGTATGTATCAATGTACTTCATCACTCAACCAAATATGGAAAAAATGAATCCACAAAGGATCAAACAAGCAAACAAAGAGGATCCCCTCTTTATGTCATCTGCAGGATCTAGTTCTTTCAACAATAATCATTATTTCGTTTCAAACAGATTATAAAGCTTGTGATGCATAAAAGCAGGTCCTCTTTCAACGTTACTTTATGAACCACTGAATTATGCCATTGTAGGCAACTTGTTACAAGCATTTTTAATTAATAAATCTGAATTCGCATGCTTTCCAATGCCATCAGCAAATACTAACAGTAATTAGTCCAATTAAAATCATAACAAACACTTAATGTTCATCAGCGGTGCAAAACACTAATGATATTTACCTTGATTAGATCAGATACTAATTAACTAGGCTGATATTGTTCAAACCGAACTTGTTACATAGTCCGATAGGGTTCTAACAAAACTAATTAACTAAAGTAAGCAATAAAATAAAATATGACATTAAGGAATGGAATAACAGAGATTTGAGCAAAGATATGAATTAGAATAACACGAGCCCACGTATGTAAAATGCAACAATTCAATCAATTAATGGACAAAATGAAATCGAACATAACGTTTAAATGATTCACTTTCGCATAGAAGTAGAGTTGCAAAATTTATGCCAAATTTAATTAGCCGTTTTGTTATACTGACAGCCAATTTCATATTATAATCCAGTGACTGATCGAACTCAGATTGCCGGCATGTCAGCAATATAGGTTAGCGTTTCTTTTCTCCTCCTCCTCCTCCCCTCTTCTTCCTCCTCCTCCACCTCACTTACTCTCTCTCTCTCACTCTCTCTCTTTCTCTGTCTCTCTCTCTCTCTCTCTCTCTCTCTCTCTCTCGCCTCTTCTTCGGGCCATCAACCTCTTGGTTGAAGACTGCTCCCACTTTCCAATTTACAATCTGGTATGGAGCTATTTCCTTGCATAAAAACATATTGTTTTCTTCTCCCGGTATCAACAATATTTACCCTCTTTTCAGTCAGATATCGTCTGTCGTAATTTCTAAAAGCTCAGTTAATATGGTCAATTCGAAACCTCATACACATTCTAGAAAATATAATTTTATGACACCTGTTTCAAATGGCCCAGTACCTTCTAAATCGTTCCTGGTTTGTCAAAACTCTTGACATTTACCTTAATAATAACCTAATTAAAATTCAATTCATCCTTCCAAACAAGAGAGGATAATTATTACAAGCTGCCCAGCGATAGCGAACTTAGCCAATAGATCAAGTTTAACGGTTACGTGTCACGCTGACCACGATAGTGGGCACTGCGAAATTATCTCTTTAAAATTTTCCACCAATACAATAAGATTTTTACAATACTAATTAACTAGGTTGATGGGGTTCGAGGAATACTAACTAACTAGGTTGAAAGGATACGAACAAAAATATTCCGCTAGGTAGAATTGGTTCGAGGAATACTAGCTAACTAGGTTGAAAGGATACGAACAAAACTATTCCGCTAGGTAGATATGGTTCGAAGAATACTAATTAACTAGGGTGATAAAATTTGAACAATAATAATTAACTAGGTTGAGAAGGTTCTTTCAATATGTGTAAGATGGTTTGGGTTATACTATAGCAGACTAACCGTGGAGCCAAATTAAAAAGAAAAACAAAACCCAGAAAGAGCCTGTTCCAGTAATCCAGAAGGGATCAAGGAACAATAATACATTATTCAAGCTTGATCAGAGATAGAAACAAAAAGAAAGACACAAAAAAAGAAAGACAGAAAGGAAGCACAAGGAAAAACCATAGTAAAGTTATTTCGATTAGTACTTGTGTACTTCATGTAGAAGGACTCCGCCAATAGAAGAAACTGCCTGAAATCGAGTTCTGGTACGTCAGACTGACTTCGGTGTCAAACCTATTACAAGAAAATCAGGAAGACTCTATTGTTCAAGTCGTAAAGCTATTAAAGAACACAAGTACATGATTCGAAATAGTTCAGAAAAAGAAGGAAAGAAATATTGAAAGCAAGAATAAAAACATACACAAAACCTGCTAAAGAACACGTTTTATACTGCATTCAAAGGACTACATCAATACAAGAAAGTGCCTGGATTTCCCATCAATCATGAGCTCATCTCTAACGTGGAAAGAGAATATAAATCTTGATACTGGGATTGTATTTTGGAATTTCTGTCATGCATTTTGATGAAACTGGTTTCCACAAATATACTACCAGTCATGAAATTGTACATGTATGGTTCTTGCTTTTCATCACATTTCACACACACACACACACACACACACACACACACCATAAGCGCGCACTAGGACTGAACAAATTGCAGCACATTAGCAATACAGATTTTAAAGGAAGACTTATATTAAACAAAATACCGTCCATTGTCATTAGAATCCTTTTAGAGTATGGTGTTAGAAACAAACTGTAGTTGTCATACTAACCGAGGAAAATAAGTTATAAAGGAATAATTCACATACATAAATTTCAGTCAGTTGGGTTGATTGAAAATTTCAACAACGTTTTCAATAACTAAACCACACTCGTACATCCAATTCGACAAGTTGAAATACACCCCTCAAACGAAATCTTGACTATTGCCTGGCCCTTCCGTTAGCTTTTTGATCACTGTCCATTTGTTATATTTGATACAATAAATAATATATGAAAATCTCGACAATTGCTACTTCAAAAAGGCTCCGGGAAGACATAAAGAGTGCCCTTACCATACAAAACGATTGATGTACATTACAAATTAGAAACCTTACTTTATTAAAATCTGCCTCGTAGAGCTATTCAAACGTGTTGGGTAAATATTTGCAAAGGTGTTCACTTTCTCAAGACGTATTTCGTATAGACAGACTATTCTAATTTTGCAGCTTCCGATTCTGTAGTATGTTTGCCCCTCGATCAAATCTAGAATCGGCTAAATAAGTCTATCCGTTAATTAGAGCCGTGTGTCTTGAAGATGGTATAATTACAATAACCGAGGGATTGTCGATTGAATGATGTCATGAAAGCGGAGGGCGCATCAGTACACGACCAGAAAATACAGAAATAATATCATTAATTTGATGAAAATTAGCATCAAGATTATTAACGTTTTTTGTGAGTTGAAGAAATGTCTTCCTTCGTTTTGATACAGGAGGCATAAGGAACTATAGGAAGTTTTCAGTTAGCTAAGTGCGTGTGTGATACAAACTTTAGTCTGACTGGATATATACAAACTTCGACATCAACTTGTGATAATTTAATAACTGGGCTTATATTAGTCTAAGAGTTATATAGGTATAAGAAACTATTGAGATACAATCAAGGAGCCAGTCTAATCTGGGCTGGTGTAGTTGGGGAATAGGATAAAAATGAGATCTCACGGAGTCACGCGAGAGTCTGGTTGAACAATACTAGTTAATTCCCAACAGGCATAGCTACGATCAGAAATCTGTAGCACGACATTAGTCTCTGCTGAAAATTATTTTATATAACTTTGCATATATATATATATATATATATATATATATATATATATATATATATATATATATATATATATATATATATATATATATATATATATATATATATATATATATATATATATATATATATATATATATATATATATATTTATTTATTTATTTATTTATTTAATTTTAATTTTTTTTTGCAAATTCCAAAATAATTTAAATCCGAACAAACTAAAAACTCAGAACCCATTAAAAAGTATATCGATAGATCTAAACATGATACCAATATTACATCAACGAAAGTTTGTCCCATCAAAAATAAAATCTCTGTTAAATATCATCCAAACACAGTATAAGGACAATGCGATGGAATTACTTCTGCAGGCATTAAATAGAACCAATACAGTACAGATAATGCGCTATACTATCTAGATAATTGATGAGAGAGGAAAACTGTAAACATACTGTTTAATTTGTGTTTGGAGTAAAATACAGAAACCAACTTTATTTTTGCTGCTTAATAGATCTTCTTGTTGATGGTTTTAATTCTTTACATTAGTAAGTATGACAAATATCATATTACTTGGTATGCATTTTCTTTCATGTTTGTTCCTAATTTTGATCCTTATACATTTTAATTTTTTCTGCATTTAGGATAAAGTTTTATGCAAATCGTACACCTTAAAAATTCTTCACAAAAGAGATACCAAATACTTCATATTACAAAAATAGTTTATTTATGAAAGATCTGGCTGTTTACATAGATCATCAGTGCTTTCCATTAATCGAGGTGAAATGTGTGCGATACCATCAATATACGACCAAATTTTCATAACTGTCAATTTTATTGTGAGATAATAACGTGGTGGTTAAAGTACAGGCTGTTGTCTCATTCCTTGTTGCGAGCGATGAGTTCATCCTTTATATGACGTAAGCGACACCTTATGACATAACGTTGACCCTTGCTATAATATAATATAATATAATATAACAGAAAAAGCATATTGTGTTGTTTAAATCAAGTACTCAATGCGTCACAGGTGACAATACTAACCACTAGACCGAGCAAGTGACTAAATGCCGGATGATTCCATTTGTAAAGATAATGTTATCGATGTCTTCTGACGGCAGTGAAAAATATATTTTGAAAATTCAACGAAATTATCAAAATTATTTCCCTTGGAAAATTCACTAATTTAAGGACTAAAAATAAAATTACCGTAAATAACTTTCTACATGATGGTAACACACGAAACGGAGTTATAAATGACAAGAGTAACATGCCAATCATATGATATTTATCTCGATTGTGTGCTATAGTGCCACATATATGCTTCAGTTTATTTGAACGATATTTAGATGATTTGTTTGCCTTAGTGACGAATATATGCACTAGTGTATTTTGACGATATTTAGATATATACATCAGTGTATTTGGACGATATTTCAATGGTTTGTTGCTAAAGTGTCACAGAATATTTGGGTGGTAGTTATGTTTTTTATTGTTATAGCCTCACGTATATGCAGCAGTATATTTGGGAAATATACAGTTATTTATAGTGTCATATTTATACAGCAAAGTATTTGGATGATATTTAGTTGGTTTGTTTGCTATAGTGTGACATATATGCAGCAGTGTACTTTTGTTTGGCAAAATGCGGATCGTGTATTCATGTCAAAGTATTGTATGTTGTCATTTTTGTTTCCTACTGATGACTATTAGTTTCCTTCCTTATTTTTCTACATTTACATCTATCTTTCCGTTTGCACCTAAAAGAAAGGGGGTTGTATCACTACGCGCTGTTTAGTTCACGGTCTCCACAAAAATCTATCTATGCATATCGATATTCCATTTATAATACAATTTATCGCAAGTAGAATTATCAGAAAAGAGGGTGAAATATTTCATCAATCATCCAGCCATTAGTGGAGAAAGTATGACAAGCTGTGTGATAGTCGCTCGGTAGACAGGTACAGTTTTCATGTGAAATCTATACAGGTGATGGCAAAAACATGTTGATGATGGAAAACGTGTTAAAGTCATAAATATTACTAGAATTTATGAATTAATACCTAATTAAAAAAAGAAATCAATCCTCAATGCTAACTCTCATAGGAACCAGGACTCATTCGCGGTTTTTGCATCTTGATATAGGCTGCAACTTAAATAATGAAGAGTTATGGGAGTTAAATACACTAATAATACTCCTTTTTCAAAATCAGTAGCCGTGTTGCTTACTGCAAACAAAATTATATTGAACCTTTTGCAATCTGTTACTAAACTTCAATAATTAACATCAAAACGGTATTAAGGATAAATTGTATTTTTTTTGTTGTGACACACATTCATATAAACTATATATTGATTTTTGTTAGTTACACGGGCACAATTTTAATCTCGTTTGAATTTTACTCTTGTATAAAAACATATTCAGTACATTAACTTATGCTTATTTCCTGTCAAAAATTAATCAAAGAAATCTTAGAACTATTACAAACAAAGGTTACCCCCCAATAATGTAAATTTAGTGAACAGATATCTTTGAAGCATTGCGGTGTTGTCATTACATTGTAAATAATGGAATCTTATTTTATATATATATATATATATATATATATATATATATATATATATATATATATATATATATATATATATATATATATATATATATATATATATATATATATATATATATATATATATAAGGGTCACGTGATCATCTTCCAGAAGGATCACGTCTATCCAGTGTGACCCTGTCGAAAGCCAATCATTTTACTCTTAGAAATTAAAATAAAAATTACATCGTAAGCACGAAGTCCCATCATGACCTCGTCAACAACCAATCATTTTAAAATAAAATAGAACTTGTTTTAGATGTTGATAAAAAATTTGAAACAAGGTCAGGCTTTAGATCAACACCTGGTGTTTATAAAACAAGCAGTCAAGGTCAAACTATTTTCTGAAAAAGTATCATCTTTTTAGAATAAATTTACATTACAATAGCATGTAATGAAATATAATTCTTTTAAAAACTGACAAACAATTAAATTGAAATAAATATATATCAAATCAGATATAATTAAATCAAATATGCACATTATTATTATTATTATTATTATTATTATTATTATTAATCTAAGAAAAATGGAATCTTAGGTAAACTTAGATGAATTAGTGATCCAAAGACTGCTCTGATATTTTTTTTTTGAACACTTTAACGGTCTGAAGACAAGTATACTAAATAACCGAATAGTACTATTTTTATTATTTTATGTTGAACTGCTCGGTGTGTATTCACTGATTGTGACATACACGCTGCAATTGAGACTCATTGTACGGAATAGAGAAATAGACGATCGAAACGTGCCGTTTAAACTGCACGAAATCCATTTCTAGGCAGATCACTAATATAATTCTTTTGTCGACTCAGTTTCATATTCCTGTAACAACATCACATGTATTCAACACTGAGGCTTTATTCTTTTCACTATTTGAATCCAATTGTTAGAGAGGAACTTCAAAAAGTTTTCTTTCTCTGAGGATTTTAAATGCAATGACTAGTATCAAAAGGTAAGACAAAAACTGTTATTGTCCCAAATCCATACTTAACTGTCGTTCATTGGCAAGTCCAATGGGAACACAAAAACCTAGAAATTACTACTTTAAATCAATTGATAGGTATCCAGTAGACATGACACCATTACCAATCTTTATTTGGATTTTTAAGTGGCCTGTATTTTGTACAATACTGTCCTGGTAGTGGGAGACGTTTTTTTGCCACCTCTTTTGACAAAAGGGTCTGAGAAAGGTCATTGAAACCGACATCAAAGAGTTTAATGAAGGAAACTGTTTTAAAGACTTGAGCAAAGTGCAGTTTGGATTAACAGTTACGCAGAAATGTGATGATTAAATACAACTTGCTTCCTTTTGGCTTATGTATAATGAGTCTGAATAAGGGACTGAGTTACAAAGACACGTGTGTTCACGAGAGAGATAGAAAATGATTTAGTAGTTTTCAAAAGATCGAAATGTAGACAATATGGTCTTAAACAACAGATTATAAGGTATGAAAGAAGTTGCTATATACATTTGACTTTTTCTTAAAGAAAGTTGTACATGCATATTTTCAAAGATAATCGAGAAGAATGATGCAGTGAAGAAAAACAATAGTATATAATAGATGTATAATAGGTGTGTTGGTAGCTTTAACAGCTAAGCTTATGAATTTATCAATACTTCTAATTATCTTAATTTATCTATTCATTAGTGTAAATTACTAATACGTTAGCATTTTTCCGAATTCGTTAAATTCATCATATTCACGTTATCAAAATGTTCACGACTTCCTAAATAGCATTTATTATCTTACTTAACCATATTGATTTTAACTTTTCAAAAATATCTCGCTAAGTTTGCGCAACGACTTTGCACAGGACAAAGGTGCTTACAATCTGATCATCTGACACGAAAAACCCACAGAAATTAACTAGGTCATATCATTAGAAAAAAAACACTTATATATTCGTGCGCCCTTCTTGCTTGCCTTGAAAATAATAGTGAATAATCGTTAAGATAAAATTCTGTTATTTGAGCTTGTGAATCATTTTCATTTTTTCATTTTTGGGGGTAACATTTTAGGAAAATTATGAACTTCGTACGTATTCATGAAAAAAAGCTATGAGAATGTACGTGCTCAATCAATTTTCTTCGATCTTTGCAATTTCATGAATCATGTATAATAAGAAAATAATTTTTTAAATGATGTTGCTTGTTGGTTTTAACGAAACTTTTAACCTATTATTGGCTATATCACGCAGAGGAAAATAAAATCAAGACCAGATGCAGGTGTAAAATGGTTGAAATGTAATCGAATTGTGTAATAATTATCCAATTTAAATACATCGTTCAAGGTTATCACGTATATTTTTCAGAGAAAAGCATGAGGATCTTTACCATTACTTTTTTTTATAAATTATACGTCAAATGTCATTGTATGTCAAGACTGAATCTATGTGTTATATCCGCTCACTGACTGTTTATTGTGATACTAGCCTGATAGCAATTAGCCGTATACTTCGAAAGTAAAATTAAATATAAGAATGTGAAGTATTCACCAGCTATAAAGATATGTATAACATATAAACATATAAAGTTGACAATATGGCAGTAACTTTCATTTTGCACCTGCAAGGATTAGTTGATGTTGTAAGTTTGATGAAGGACCAACCAATTAAGTTCTGTCAAGGGGGTAGGGGAAGCAACTAGGATACTTTAAAAAAAAAAAAAAAAAATCCATAGCTTGAAAAAGATACTCTTGCCATTCTTAGACGAAAAGTAGTAATTATTTTAGTTGAAAAAAAAATGTTATCTTGAGATTGAAGTAACAAATTATAATATCCTGGTTCGAAAGAAAATCCAACCCCCACCCCATCCAGAAATTATATAGTCAATCCCTCTTAAATGCAATCGAAACGGTGATTTGCATTGCACTATGACATTATTTTATCCACGATCAGAGGGCAGGGTGATGTAGGCATCAAATGAGTGAATAAAGAGGTAAATGGAGCACATTATCCCGAAGACAAAAGAAAACCGGGGAGTGGAAACCGAAATACTGGTGTGACACGTGGGAAGTCATCACATTGCGGGGTCAACTCTGAATTGTTAAAACGTGCGCTACCGTTAAATTTGACTCTTGTATCTCAGATGCTGTTGATGCCCAGAAAACAGTGCTCATTGTTTAGGCATAAGCTGTATTTCTTTGGTTATTGGTTTGAAATACTCAGTGATCACCCCAATCAGAGTGTGAGATAGAGTTTTCCTTATGTTAGTTTGTCTTGATTCGAGTTTGGATTATATTTTGCTATTAATGTTTTAAGTAGGATGGGTTCTTATTGCACCTAAAACTGTGACACGTGTTGTATACATAGATGAAGAGATAAACGTATGGCATCAGTGCAAGGAAATACATTTTTGACAAATGTAATATCGGAACGATCATATCGCAAGATAAATGGATTTGTGAGATACCAATCATCGATCAGTCTTGAGAAGACCTTTATGTAACCATTATTGAAGGAATTCGTTACCATTGATTTTACTGACAAATTAGTAAATCAAATCAATTTAATTAGGAATGCATGTGCCAATTAGTGTACTACTTGTCCATAATTAGTATGATAGATATTGATTAATGATGTTAAACGTTTAGACATCTAGACATGATTTTATAGTTTATAATGATAATATATTATTTTGTAGTCTTATTACTGCGACCAAGAGTCACATTTTAAAACCCCAAATTGTTTTTTGTCACTTTGTCTGTTTATTCTCTTTTTAATTACTAGGAAAATTCTGCGCAAATTTGGTTGAATGAAACAACTTTTAGTGTTAAGATCATATTGTTACATAAAAGAAATATCAGAGCAAAAATACTGATATAATAGAATGGTTGTTACCGAGGCTTTGCATTAAAACATGAGACAGACTAACCTACATATTACGTGAAATAAAATTATATACTGACTAGCAATTTGTTCTGTATGAAGGATTTCGTTCTTGTAATCCGTTGTGAAAAAAATATACAGGCATAAAAATTCATTAGGGTCAGTTTAGCCTGATATTTTATCTATGATATTTTGCATGTCAATGTCTACCCGGGTACGAATTCCTTCTTCATTCTACTCCTTTCATATCTTTGTTGTTCCTTTCACTGTTTTAAATGTGGTTGTCAGAAGTCTACTTAGAACATGACATTTTATTGACGATTCTAAATATAGTTTCTATAAATAAGTATTGAACATGTGTTTAAATATCTAATCAGCTTTTTTAATCGAAACTTTGATCAAAATATCCTTTCCTTTCAATCGTAAAGACTAGGTAGTCTCCATACCAAAAAGACAGAATAGATAGTTGTTCTTTAACCAATAGCCATTATGCTACGTGTCATATAACTGTATTGCATGTTTGAAATGGGGTGGACGCTATGTATTGACATACCATGCAAGTTTCAGATAAAAAGATAAAATTTTGAATTCAGAGGGTTTGCTTCAGGAAATGAACAACAAAGAGCAGATTGGTACAAAGATTATCGTCTAAAACTAAGGAATCAAAGGACATTTATAATGGGATTCGGTTATCACAAGATATGAAAACTGTTTAAAATATGTTTGGTGAAAACTGTAGGCAAATATAAAATAGTATTGTTTCTAAAGGTACCTAATTCGCTGTGTGTTCTGATGACACTCATAAGTTTGTCGTGTCGTTTGCATGTGTATCTGAAAGCCCAGAAATACTTTAAAACTGTAAACTGCTGTTGAATAACAGATATGCCACACAAAAAATACAAATCCTCGCATTAAAAACCCCTTGATTTGTCAGATTAGATTTAAAGCATGGAGTTAATTTAGGTTTAATACGTCGTCTGCATATCTTTTGCTCTTTTTCGTCGATCAGACAACATAATTTACATTTAAATGCCCATTTAAATACAAACAGAACGGGCGAGAGCACGAAATATTTCAAGTAATTCTACCTGACGCGCTTTAGAATCGATAAGCTAACATAGTCAATCATTATTAAGAGTAAAGCAAATGTCTTGGCATACATATAGTTTTCCCTTTTTCTGTTCGGTAATATTTAGTTGTAAGTTTTTGCATAAAATGGCGCCTTTCTTCGAGTGCTAGCAACGATTTAAATATGATTTTATTCAGTGGGTCATTTGTCTAATGCTAAACTTGAAAACAATTTATAAAGTGGCATGTGAAAGAGATCGATAACTTTTAATAAGGAAGTGGCATCAAAATTGTTTTCTTTTTAAAATAATGCCAGGATGCTTACTGTTTGATTATGGCGTGAAAAAATTTGGATAAAGAATGAATACACGTCTCATGAAGGGATGCTAACGTCATTTAAAATGGGTGTGTAATTCTACGTTAAATGATATTACGTTATTTGTTTCCCAAATATGTTACAAATTAGACATTTTTAAAGAGAGAATACAATTAAGTGTGTTTGAATAGCCATGTGAATTTATTGATGACGAAATCCTGTCTCTTGTAAATTTTAGCAGTTATATCGAGTAGATGTTTATGATGAATGATCAGTTGTCCAGATATATATTGACTCAAACATGTGTTGTTATAACTGTAAGTCTCTATTATCAAACATTAGCAACCATAGAAAAACGAATATGGCAACAATAGAAAAACAAAAGAACACGCGCATCACAGAGAACAGTACATGACTAAATTTCGCAAGGAACTTGATGACAAATAAAAAAGCTGAATGACAAAAGTGGCAAAAACAAGATGGTTGAATGCTTCACCAGCTATGCCTTTAAGCTCTACCTAGAAATTATCTCCCTTATATATCGCTTGAATCATGATTATATGCAAGGTTAGGAAATGTAATAAAATATTTTATACAAACATTACATGGAATCTTCACTCTACTAAACTAGTCCACAAAGAAACTTTCTGATGTGAGCGATAAACACGTCCCTGTAAAGATGCAAATGTGAAGAAAAACTTTATACGCATTTCATTTGATATTGAATGTGGAGGGTACCTGAACCGCAGTGACATTGCTAAGTCAATACAAACAGATTTATGCAAAATTAAAAAGATGAATTTAAGAGCCGATTGTCTGACTTTGTGTTTTTCATATTTTTCAGCATATGGTGGGTTAAATCCTAACCTCAGATATTCTATTCCTGCTGGGAAAGTCGTAAGGAAGAGGTATGTGATTTTAAAGGACTATACAAGAGCCGTGATTTTTCCCGACACAAATAGGTATTTAGAAAATTATTTATATATATATATATATATATATATATATATATATATATATATATATATATATATATATATATATATATATATATATATATATATATATATATATATATATATTTGTGATTGTATAAATGCATACCAAAAAATTTATTTACTGTTAGTTATATAAACAACGAAAAAATTAACAGAAATCATTATTCACGAAAATCAAGCACAATAAACAAAACCACTTATTAACGGCAGTCTCCAGCAATAAATGCTTAGAACCTAACGAGATAAAAATACAGACTATATTAACTATTAGGTCAATCAGCAACTAATGAAAAATACGAATTTTGTATGGTTGAGTATTACGTATTTTATTTTATTATATGACAGATATTTCAACAATGAAACCGCTGTTGTCAACGGACATCAACGTGTCATCGTTTTGCAATAGGCATATTTTGACAGAGTAATTGTTAAGAAGCTGTGTTGTCATGGTAATTATTGAGAAGCTGTGTTGTATTCTCATTGATCTTTCGATACCGAAGTCTGCATTATATCTCAGGCAGGTATTACATGCGTTTACGCCACTTCAATAATAAAGAAAGTGCTAATAGTATGAGTCCTGAAAACTTCTTTAAATCACAAAATTTAAATCGAACTGACTTCAATGACATCTGCTGGCCTAATTATGTCAGGAAAATTATCGAAATATGCAGATTTGCGCACAAAATATGAATGTTGAATATCTAAGGTAACATGAATTCCAGCTTGAAAATATTAAATGAATTTGGCTAAATTCAGATCAATAATCGCAATAGATTTTGAACTAAGTTGGCAAGCTCAGATATGGGGACATTTTCTGGTATTTTTCAACTAAATGTTGTTAATATATGAAATTACTGTATATTTAATCCATATAAAATACTAGCTTGATACTGAATTAATTATACCTGCCTTGCCATAGTCTAATTTAGGAGAGACCAAACAAGAAAATGCGCACCTGAATTGTTGTTGGTAGTTAATGAAAATAGGTACGTAGCATCCTGTAGAAAGTACTATATTGGGATAGACAGTTAACTTTGCTTAGTAATTTCTTAAGCTTTCCGGTCGTTCTAGTACATAAAAAAGTATTAAAGCGATACAAAGAGCTTCCTGTGGTTCAAAACTTCAATGTGTTGTGTGATGGCATTAAAATTACTGTGTAACTATCATATAGGGTTTGCACGCGGTGCAAGGACAAAGCTTGACAACTTTCGGTAGACTCTCGCATCGATCAGGTCTGTTTAAGTACTGGTAAGCTAGATATGACTCACTGTCTTCAGAGTTGTCAACACAGAAAAGAGCTATGTATTTGTTGCGAAAAATAAATCCATGAGAGCTTAGAAATAGCTAATGTACGACTGGTTAGGATGCACCGTATAGAATCATTTGAGTGCCAAAATAAAAGAGTTTGGTTGTTGTTGTTGCTGCGGGTTTAGCGCAATATTTCAGCACATGACATCTATATATGGCTGCCAGTATAACTTGTGGAGGAGGAAGCAAGGAAAACCACAGTATGAACCATCGACCCAAGAGATGATAATAGCAAGCTTTCTCACATACCCACATTGATTGAGCCCGTCACTCGAACTCACGCGGGCAGAGTTGAGATGGCAGCGATTGGTAAATGCGAGCGCTTTAGACCACTCTGCCACACAGGAAGCCGACATGAGATGGCGGTGATCCGTAAAGATGGGCGGTTTATACCACTGGGTCCTCTGGGTCCCCGAGGTGAGATGGCACTGATCGGTAAAGGAGTCCGCTTTAGACCACTCGGCCACCCAGGAAGCCGACGTGAGATGGCAGTAATCGATAAAGGCGAGCGCTTTAGACCACTCAGCTACCCGGGACCCCTTTTTGGAGACTCATCGTCAGTTTCATTTAACTAAAGACTAAATGCAATTTGGCCAGAGCTGTTTTTACTGTTGTTTGTCTTTGAAAACCATACCTGCCATTTAAACAATTAATCAATAAATGTTACATAATTTATTGTGCCAGAAAGGAATTACTTCCTTGTATTTCTTACATAGTTTCAATAGTTATGTGGGCGCAATTAAAACCTCACGGTGTAATATTTTTCCTGACATTACCTTACGGTACGTATACGAAATAAAAAAAAATGTCGTTGCCAAATAGGGTTGGGTAGAGTAGGGTAGGGTAGGGTAGGTTAGGGCAGGGCAGGGATGGACATGACAGGGCAGTGCAGGGCAGTGAAGGATAGGATAGGATAAACAAATAGATGTCCCTCGTTCCCAAAAAATTGGCATTTGTCGAATTTGAATTTAGCAAGGAATGAATGATCTTCAGTGAATTTTCGGCATGCAATTTAACTATTCTCTCCCAATTTGTGAGCTCTAGTAGACAAACGTGGTGCCGCTTCACGGGCAAGTAAACGCGTGACAAAATGCTTGGTTAGGAAACGTCCCAATGACCATTGTAGGTGCTCGAAAGGTCGCGAAATGGCCCTGGGCCTTTTCATATCCAGGCAAAGGTTACGAAAATGCAGTAGCACAATGGATAAGTGTTAACCCACATCATCATTAGTTTTAGAAATTATTAGTTTTAGAAATTCAAAAACCTTCATATATTTTTTCAAGTTTCCTAATGATTCGCGGGTTTCGAAGCGCAATACACATATGATACCTTTTGAAGCATGAAAACAATAACAACATTTTCGAAACCAATATTGTCCTCAAGTGTAATTTTTGGTAACTATTGAAATATTGAAAATACCATGTAAAAACAAAACTAGAGCCAAACATATTTTCTAAGATTACAAATTTTAAACCTATAAATCAGTATAAAAAAATATTACTCCAAACCAAAAATATATCATCGAAAGTTAGTATTTTGTCAAAAGCAGTCACCAATAAAGTTTTCACAAACATTACCTCTGAAACAAAATCACACAAAAAATACGTTATACGCACGATTTATAAATACCTCATTTTAGCTATTTATTTTAGTGCAGTAGTTTATCTACTTTGATTTAAAAGGTGTAAATCAATATACAGGGAAGCAGTCTAACAATGACTCATGTTAAAATTATCAGGACATCCTGCATTCGATCTTAGTCAGCAATTTACGTACCACAGTCAAGATAAAGGGATTATTCTGATTAAGAGGTATTTGATGCATTTAATTTCAATTACGTAAGTCAAAATTTAAGTCACTAATCAAATATTTGTTATCTAAAAAGGATCGTATTTGTTGAAAATAGTATAATTTCAAGAGAAATATTCTTTTAACTTTGAAATCGGTTTCACCACAACTTAGTGATGACCTATACCTGATCCATTTACAATGTAGTTTATACATTTACACGAGTGCGTCCGCTACAAAAAGTAGTTATGTCTTTTTGTGCCTATTCAGAATCACCTTTTCATATTGATAAGTTGATTGTTTTCATTTTCTCGTTTCTAGTTTCTTTTTAACGTTGATTAAATCAATATAAGTTACACTTATGATTTATACCTGAAAGATGGTTTTAATAAAGAAAGTAGAGCGCTAGGCCTACAGACACATCGATTCTTGAATACTGAACGTTCATCAATGCATTGACGTTCAGGCGCAAAGAAATTAGAGTGGAAAGGAATCTAAGCGAAACGACGAACCAACAAGAGGTAATTAAAATATTTTAGTCCCTGTGTATTACTCATGACGGTATCACGAGTTACATTTGATATAGAACAGCGGATAAAACTTTAGCCAGCGATTGACATGACAAGCTGTAGATAATGGTGATAAATGTTACTGTATAGCTAGCTGAATTTTTACATAAACAATCGAATATTTATTGTTTTATTGGGGGATTATAGAGGAAAATGATTTCATTGAAGGAGCACAACCATTATAATTGTATGCACCTGCCATTTATAGAGCTGTTGGATGTTTTGCTAACCTTTTAGTGAACGATGCAACAAAACTGTAAACGTTATTCTAGTGACTCATTGTTTCAGCTGAACCACAACTGTTAACAGAATCACCATACTATTTTTATTTATTCAACATAAACCTTTCGTCGTTCTTTTTTCCTTTTGTTAGACAATTTCAATCCTGTAGACACTTACTGTTTTCGTAAAGCTACAACTTTTCGTCTGAAATGCATTATCAATATTCTCTCCCTTAAATCTTCAAACATGTATACAACTCGGTCACCTAATTTTACCTTTCCCGCTTTACAAATTTCCTCTATACAATATGTGGGTACCCCCTTGGAAATGGTTCATATTTTAAAATTTTGTTTTAAATTTAAGCATTCCAAATTTATCAGTTTATTCTAGATTTTAAATATATTTATTCTCTTCGTTGTCTATGGATCGATGATAAATGAATTTATATTTATAGATCTGTTTCGAAAATACAGCTACCTATTACTAACCTGATGTAGAGTGAACTACTCCCACATTTGGGCTTTCAAAGTTATATTAAACATTTATATTGCAAATGCTATTATAATAGAGCACGTCTAAGTATAGTCATAGCTTTTTTAAAACAACTGATAATGTTCCCTTTTACAATTATTTCTTTTTATCAGATTATTGTTTGGGATTTTCATTATGTGAGATTATTGTTTATCATGACCTCTTTTCTACTGAACGTTTTCACCCATGCATATTTAGAAAAATATCAGTCACACAAAACGTTTTCTTATATATATTTAATTTGTATTTGTTAGTTTTTCTCCATGATTATAGGTCATGTATAATTGTGTTTTGGACATGACCTTGTCCAAAATCAGGTTCATTGAGTACCTGACCAGTAACTTTTAATTTTGTAAGCAAATTATACAAAGGTAATATTTTCTCTATGAGAGTGGGCTAAATATTAGGATCATTATCAATAGAGGTAAATATGTCTATTGGATCTGGGTCTACGCTTTTGGTATTAACCATGCATAAACATGTCGTACATAATGTTCACCACCTTCTTTATTATAGTTTTAGTAACAGATTTATCTGTTTACAACTTAGACTTTCTTGAAATGAACACTGGACGTACATCCTTGCTCTATTGTTGTGTCTTAGTTATTGTATATTCTTATTTACTTGAAAAAATTTTCATTCTTCCATATAAAGTCTTTAGCTGAATCATTCGTATTGTTGTGTTCAGTATTTGATTTGGACGGAATTATTTATTAAAATTAGTATTCACTGGAAATACAAATTGCCCTTCAGTAATATTCTTGGACTGGATCATTAATATGGAATTATAGTCATTTCAGACAAGAACATTTTTCTACTATATCATGGTGATTTATCCACACAAAAATTGGCACATCATCACACTTTAGCCTATTTGTCACATTAACACATTTGAGTCTACGGGCACATCAATACATTCGATGCTGGATCTTTTTTGGAACACCGCTGAAATATAATTAGAACTTCACTTTGTCTTCTAGGGAAATAAATTATTTGTTGAATTTTACTACACTTGTTGGTTTTCGCTATTTTATATTACTTAAGTTAAGACCATCGAGTTGTAATAGTATTATTTTCTGTTGTTATCCCTCTCGAAAGATTGCAACGATACTATACACACCTGCAAATGAGAATCAGTTTCAGATACACAACGCCAAGTTTAAAGTTGTTCATTTTACTGTTTGTGTCGCTTAGTTTGTTGCCACAAATGTTTGGCGTTTCTGTAGCCAATTGGCTCACAGGAATATTCAGAAATCACTCATTAGAAATGAGTTTCACTAAACAAACGCAAGAAATGTCAAAACATAACTGAAATACAGAAGTGACTGACGAACCATTAGAAATCAGTATAACACAGTATAACATGGGTGCACAACCCGCGGCCGCGGACCGGATCGGCCTGCAAACATGTTCTGTCCGGCCCTCAGGGCAAATTAAAACAACACAGAAATCTGGCCCGTGAACAATAAGTATAGTAAAGAAATTAGTGTTTGCGCCCTCGAGTGGTCTTAGAAAATGCAATCTGGCCCTTGGCCGAAAAAGATTGTGCACCCCTGCAGTAAAACAAAATGTCCAATAAAGATAAACTACATAGATACATTTTTACAAGAATTGTATGTATCAGTGAATATTTATGAGATGATAGAAGAGGGAAAGGATGAAATAAACTAAATAAGAATTGCAGAAAGAAACTGCTAAATTGTACACCTGAACACAGTGTTTAACTCATTTTTAAGACCTTTTAAGATTAAATGTGTATTATATATTGTGCAATCAGGT
The DNA here is from genome assembly GCA_028554795.2 of Sinohyriopsis cumingii. Classification (NCBI taxonomy): domain Eukaryota; kingdom Metazoa; phylum Mollusca; class Bivalvia; order Unionida; family Unionidae; genus Sinohyriopsis; species Sinohyriopsis cumingii. The sequence goes on from CM068829.1 coordinate 50,591,336, forward strand.
AAATTATTAAATACATTATGCTTCAAAGAGACTCTACTGTAAAAGTTTTAATTATATTTATAAGTTAATTAATTTACTTTTGCAATGTTAAATGCTTGATTTCCTACTTGTTTTGTCCATCTTCTTTTGCGCTTATATAAGATATATTTCACCGGAACATCTCAAGAGCATTTATGCCGTGATCTTATTACGTAACTGGAAACTGGTATGTTACAAGCAATCTTTGAAAGTCTGTCACATTTTTCTCGTGATTCAGTTATCCTGATACTGTTTACCAAACCCTTGTGTACTCTGCAAAGACAATCAACATGGTAGGCAACAGAGTGGCTACTGAAATCAATTTTAACATAAAGAGTCTTTACCAAGCATAAATTATGAAAGGGTAAGCTTTTGATGTTGATTATGCAAATGATGATATTTTTTAATATTTAGGTTCAAAAACTGGCATATTGTATCCTATCAAGTAGGTATCTGTCTAGTTCTGACCATTGAATCGTAATAATACCGACTTGTAGTTGTTTATAAAACATTGTGCAATAATTTCGTACTAATACAGACTTGTAGTTGTTTATTAAACACTGTGCAATACTTTCGTACTAATACAGACGCGTAGTTGTTTATAAAACACTGTGCAATAATTTCGTACTAATACCGACATGTAGTTGTTTATAAAACACTGTGCAATAATTTCGTACTAACACAGACTTGTAGTCGTTTATAAAACACTGTGCAATAATTTTGTACTAATACCGACGTGTAGTTGTTTATAAAACACTGTGCAATAATTTCGTACTAATACAGACTTGTAGTTGTTTATAGAACACTGAACAATAATTAGACTAAAACTTCTGAACTGTTATTCAAACACTCAGTTTCAATACTTTGTTTATTATTATTATATTTTTCTGTTCGATAATTTACTTTGTTAAGGTTCATTCGAAGATTGTAAAAGGGACCAGGATTTAGCTGAGATTTCGTTTCGCTAATGTCCTTGATATACTTCAATTCGTTCCTTGTATTATAATAACCAATATATAAATATATTTTCTACGATACCATGGATAGTTTATCATATTAATTATAAATTGGATTGCTAAAATAAATTTCTTTCTGAGCTTGTAGCTTTCCACTTAATATTAGGATTCATGTTTTTCTGTTTATTTCTGTTTGTTGAATGTTTTTCCATCATATTTGTTGGTTATTTTTGTCCTGCAGAAAACCCATGTTCATCTGTACAATATATAGTCTCTCTGCGTTGAATGCCTTCTTTCAGGTACACCATTTAACATTCTTGAATCCATTATACTCCTTAACTATCAAATTAAATATTTCGTGACACCTCACGTATGACCTTGCATTTTATTTTGTCCATATTGTTTTTAAAAAATACAGCAAATGTCACGATCTCACTGTATTTTATAATTGAAGTGTGTGTCATATGTTCCTTAAAACGTTTGGAGCAAATTGAAGAGAAGTTGCAACAATTTGAATAAAATGGAGAACGATAATAATTGATGTTGCTAATCCCGCTGATCCTGTATCAACATCTGCTACTCCTGAAGAGGTAGCCACACTAACTTCAATCCGATTTAAAACCATATATCTTGTTTTGTACCTTTGTCTGACACCTCTGTAATGTTCCATCTTTTAAACTAAATCAATCTTAATTTTGTTAATACCATTATTTCTTGGAGGCGTAGGTATTATCTCTTTCTCTCTTACTTGCTCGGTAGAGATATCAAAATGCCAAATAGCTTAATAAAAGCTCACTGTATAATGGTATACGGTAGATAGTCTGTTTAATTAGATCATTTATTATAAATGTCATAACGGGATAATAAAATGTATAAGTGGGAAATAATTTGTATCAACACAGGGGAGATACCATCATTATCACCACTGAGGGGATATTAATTTAAAACTATTTTCTTTTCCTATTTAGGACATATACCTATCCTTTTGTGTCTGATTAAAACGTACTTTCATATTTAGGAAAATTTACTTATTATATCAACGAGATATGCCAAGATAGTAGACTCTCTAGTATACATTTATGTAATCATTGAAATATACCAAGACTGGAGACACTCTAATGCATAATGTAAATTGTCAGGAACATCAATGCCATAATCTGTTTCAATTTAATATTCAGTGTTACTCATACATCTGCCTTTACCTGTTAAACTCTACAACAAATGATACAAGTGTGTAGGGGAAAACTGTTTAAGTATCGAATTTAACTCTTATCACAATCATGATCATGTCTGAAAACGATGGAGACACAGGGGAAAGGTAAGTTTCCAAGGCCACACAATCCACATTTGAATGCAGAAATAAACAAAATAAAAATCCAAGTTTTTTTATATATATAGATAGACGTACAAAAACGAAATCACTAAAATCTTTCGCTTAACTGTGTCACGCTCTAATGTCTGGCGGATATTCCTCTATGTCGATAAAAGCACAACCACCACCACCACCACCACACACACAAGGAAAACGTTTATAGAGCAGTCTTTTGTAAATATATTCTCCACAATGTTTTTAATTATTTTCAATTATTAATATTCTTAATTTGAATAATGCTTATTATAATCCTTAATTTAATTTGTATAAGCGACAAATATAGTCGACATATTTTTCACGTTTGATTACTTAGAGTGACAGGTGGCTGTATTTTGTGTTATAATACATTACTGCTTGCTTAAAGGGTACATTTGTGCATTAATACAAATAGTTAATTGGCATGAAATTATAGTGTAACAATCAATAATAATATACCTTCTCTCGGAATAAATGTGTGAAAAACCTTGCATCTTCTCCAGACCTATTTGACATGCCAATCAACAACACTTAGCACCCACTTATCTTTGTACCCAATGACCAACAGGAGGGCTCTCAAATTAGGTAAGTAGTTAGAAGTTGCATCAAGTTACATAATGTCGGACAACAAGTGGGAAATGTTCTGACAAAGAGCAGAAAAAGTAAGAAATACCTTTGAGACAAAATATCTAATGCAATTAGTACATTGATTTTGCTCAAATTTGATAGATGCTTTCAAGTTTAGTAATAAGTCTGTTAAATTATCAAATATTTTGTGTTTGAAAAGCTTACCTTATGTAAGTACTTGTGGTAGGGACTTAGCAAATTTCTGAAAGATATCTTAGTTTTGTCTGTTACTGTTGGAATTAATGCGAGTTATAAACGTGGCAAGCTCGCTCACTCTGTCACAAATAACGGCACATGCACTGACCGAAAATTTTTATTCTTTTTCTGAACTCGACCGCTCCGGTGGCCTAGTGTTTAGAGCGTCCGTCTCGGATGCGAGAGGTCGCGGGTTCGAACCCCGGCCGAGTCATCCCAAAGACTTATAAAATTGGTACTGACAGCTGCCTCTCTAGGCGCTCAGCATTGCGAGGTTAGTGTGCCCCAGTGCTAGACATCACTATAAACTGACACACTACAGATGTCGTAGATTTTTGACTGAAACATTGTTAATGGTACGTTAAAAATCCAATGACACACACCTCCTTTTTTAACGTGTATATTCACGTTTTAATTACGAGAATTTAAATGTGTTACCTTTCGCTATTACTTTATATACATTTTACAGAATGTTCACACATTTAAGTTTTATGTTTTATCTTATTGTGCTTAGGAATACATTTGTTTGGAAGGCTTTATCTTTATAGTTTTTGTTCAATACATTTTTACATTTTTGGAACATAACCTTTTGTTGGCACTACATAACCACGTTTGTGCCGAGATTACGTAGAGCACTACATACATACATACGTGCGTGCGTGCGTGCGTGCGTGCATGCATGCATGCATGCATACATACATACATACATACATACATACGTTTTCCTACCAGCTCAATAAATGGACCTTACGTTTAGAGGATGCTTATACGTTGTACGTTTTTACTTTCTCTTTCCGTTTACAAATTGATTTCTAAATCACTGATAAATGCATATTAGCAGGGACGTTATCTCTCTCTCTCTCTCTCTCTCTCTCTCTCTCTGACTCTGATATGCGACGTAATTTTCTCACCAATGCGATAGAGAAATCTAGCTGATTTGCTTGCCTTACGTTTCTTAGTCTGGTTGTCTCAGTCATGGTGTCTACGCACTAGGAACTACGTTTAGAAAGAAGAAACATTGTTGTCATCTGCTGTGCGTTATATAATTATTATAAAATAAAACAATAACAACAACAACAGATATATAACGCAAAGAACTTATCTCACTGAGCAACTTAATGACTTTCAAACTTTTGATAACACAAATATTTTGAGAAAGACAGACACACACACATGCACACGAAGTCGAGCTATGAAAGAATATCGTATAGCCCAAAACTGAAATGACTGTCAGTGCTGAGCACACGAATAACTTTTTGAATCGTCGTTCTTGGGCCTTAACACACCATCAACTTTTCAAAACACTTTATGGTTGAAATTGTTTTGTACTTTGGGATACGGGGAAGGGGTGCAGAACACATGAGCATCAAGTGGTGTGATATCTATTTAATGCAAGATTGTAAACTAATTTCGAGTTTAACTAGAGACAGACGAAGACAAGGATATGGGAGGACGTAAAAAAACACAAACAAAGCAAGGAAGAACCAAAATTGTACGCTAACCCCATATTTTCAGATATGTGTCCTGTATCTACTAATGTTATAAGAACAAATATCCCAGTGATTTTTGGGACCTGTCCATACATTCTACCATGCCCACGTAGCGTATGGGGATACACCTGTGCCATATAAAATATAGATTTTACGGGCACCAGTTGGGGCAAGGAAGCTTAGTACCTTAATGATAAAAGGCTGTAAAAACAAACTTGCCCATGTTGACTTTTAAACATTTCACATGAACTCAAGGGTGAGAACGTATTTTTACTAGGAAAATGCAGTAAACATATGGGCTATGCACATCATTGGCTGCAAAAAATACAAAAACCCTTTTAAGAGCTACCACAAAGCCGGCAACAACTAGAACAATGTGTTATGTCAGACATGTGTTCTTCAAACTTTGTCAAATAATCCAATCTGCCCCAGTTGAATTATACATAATAAAGTAATTAGAAATGAAAAAGCCCTCGCATTCCAATCAAACTGGTTCGTCACGATTTCCATGTAGCGTCTCATTGCACGAGTAATTGCAACACTTGCTGTATTTCCAGGAAGGAAATGCAAATTTCCAAGAAAATCGTGAATTAGAAATCTCATCACAGCCATTACAAACTTCATTAGAGCTTTGTAGACAGTAATGTATCGTACCATTGGCTACCTTAGAACATTTTATAAAATTAGAACTGATGAAAGTTAAAAATTATCTGTATAAAAGATAATACTTGCTTACTGCTGTTTTCATATGACATCCACCAATTAAATGTGATAATAGAGTAATAATCTCAAATGGTTTCATGTTTGTTTTTCCTCATGATTTAGAATTTGTGTACTTAGGGTGAATATGTCACCCCACTGCCTTCATTAACATATTCGTATTATTGATGCTCATTGTGCAATATTTCCATCAAGTAACAGTTATAACTTTTTTATTCTTGCTTTTTTCGTTTCTAACAGTGGCATATAGACAAAAATTGAATTTAAATAATTATTCAGATTTTCATAAAACTATTACACCTGACGACCTTTATATAAAGTGACTGGATTTTCCATTGTCCCCCAATCGCCCCAGTTTACTACTTACACCTGACGACCTTTATATAAAGAGACTGGATTTTCCATTGTCCCCCAATCGCCCCACTTTACTACTTACACCTGACGACCTTTATATAAAGTGATTGACAATGTTAGTACCTGATTAATACTGTATGTGCTGAATCTGATAACAATAATGCAAACGTGCAGGGTAATTTGAATTTTAATGAGAAAAATTGGGTGAGATAAATAATCTATGCCGGTGTTTGTACCAAGACAAGGAAATCCCAAAGGCTCCGCCGGGTGGAGAGACAAACAATATAACCATCTGACTGCAATTTCCTTGTCTCGGTGAAAGCCCCACCATAGATTCTATTAAAAATATCGCTGTATGTCACTCAAACCCCATCATTCGCCGATACTTCAGTGGTACCGCGTCGAATGATCAGGTCTACCGTATATGATCTACAAAACTGCCCCTAAATATCGTATACAACTCCAATACAGTCTTCACTTGTGCATTTGCAACCAATTTTTCATGATGTTGTCAGGTATGCATTAATACTAATTCACCTGGAATAAGCGTCAGCACAAAATACTTCGATTTTATATGCTCTTCTATGCAAATAAGTTGGGCGTGGTTATTTTTGCATTGGCTATAGGACAGTTAGCAGATCTCGCTATATTAGAATTCCAGCTGCATAGGCACTGGACCTTTATTTAATGTAACGTCGTATATTAATTTTCAACTCTTTCAAAGCCTATTATATATCTATATCAGGGTCAGGGTTACAGCAGATAGAACATAACTACAAAATTAATTAGTAATACAGTAATTTAGATCCAGGTTGCTAAAGACGAAATGTAACAGAATGATCACATATAATTTCGATATTGGTCATTGCGTGGGGAAAACTTCATTTTGATCAGTTAACGTTAGTTTTATTATGTTCACGTGAACCTAAAACAGTGGGTTATTTTGAATCATATACCTTCATGAAAGAACCGTGACTCGGTTCTCCAATAATATGTTATATACTTTGATATATATTATACATTAAAAAGAATTTGCCAAACAAAATAACATATAAACACATATTTTAGAAAATAACATAAAAACATTTTTTTAATAGAAAATAAGACAATGTTACTTATTCAGTACTCATCCAAAGATAATGAACATAACACAAAATTGATATTGCAAAACACTGACCACAAATGTTCTTTTACAATACTGATTTTCCAGGAGTAACTAAGTTAGACATTGTTGTAAAGACGAATTATATTTCATTTCCCCGGGTAATAGTATAACGAAAGAATTATGGCACATTCTTTTAAAATATTTTTTAAATTATTTAAGAAATATAAATAAATAAGTGATATCTATAAAGAAAACGAAATGTTTCTTCTCATGACGTACTCTGATTCGCACGTGCCTTGCATTGAATGTAAAATAACAGTTAAGTTTGGCGACCATGACGCAAGGTTGATTTTATATCAGTATAATTTGTACTGCAAGGTTGATTTTATATCGGTATTATTTGTACTGCAAGGTTGATTTTATATCGGTATAATTTGTACTGCAAGGTTGATCTTATATCGGTATTATTTGTACTGCAATGTTGATTTTATATCAGTATAACATTTTTTACTGCAAGGTTGATTTTATATCGGTATTATTTGTACTGCAAGGTTGATTTTATTTCGGTATAATTTGTACTGCAAGGTTGATTTTATATCGGTATAATTTGTACTGCAGGGTTGATTTTATATCAGTATAATTTGTACTGCAAGGTTGATTTTATATCGGTATAATTTGTACTGCAAGGTTGATTTTATTTCAGTATAACTTGTACTGCAAGGTTGATTTTATATCGGTATTATTTGTACTGCAATGTTGATTTTATATCAGTATAATATTTTTTACTGCAAGGTTGATTTTATATCGGTATTATTTGTACTGCAAGGTTGATTTTATTTCGGTATAATTTTTACTGCAAGGTTGATTTTATATCGGTATAATTTGTACTGCAGGGTTGATTTTATATCAGTATAATTTGTACTGCAAGGTTGATTTTATATCGGTATAATTTGTACTGCAAGGTTGATTTTATTTCGGTATAATTTGTACTGCAAGGTTGATTTATATCAGTATTATCTGTACTGCAAGGTTGATTTTATTTCGGTATAATTTGTACTGCAGGGTTGATTTTATATCAGTATTATTTGTACTGCAAGGTTGATTTTATATCGGTATAATTTGTACTGCAAGGTTGATCTTATATCGGTATTATTTGTACTGCAATGTTGATTTTATATCAGTATAATATTTTTTACTGCAAGGTTGATTTTTTATCGGTATTATTTGTACTGCAAGGTTGATTTTATTTCGGTATAATTTGTACTGCAAGGTTGATTTTATATCGGTATAATTTGTACTGCAGGGTTGATTTTATATCAGTATAATTTGTACTGCAAGGTTGATTTTATATCGGTATAATTTGTACTGCAAGGTTGATTTTATTTCGGTATAATTTGTACTGCAATGTTGATTTATATCAGTATAACTTGTACTGCAAGGTTGATTTTATATCGGTATTATTTGTACTGCAATGTTGATTTTATATCAGTATAATATTTTTTACTGCAAGGTTGATTTTATATCGGTATTATTTGTACTGCAAGGTTGATTTTATTTCGGTATAATTTGTACTGCAAGGTTGATTTTATATCGGTATAATTTGTACTGCAGGGTTGATTTTATATCGGTATAATTTGTACTGCAAGGTTGATTTTATATCGGTATAGTTTGCACTGCAAGGTTAACTTTATACCATCCATCATCATTATTTCTTTTGTTTCAAAGTTAAATGCTTCCGGCGATCATTTGTGTGGAATAATATCATAGTAAATCTAATCTGCTTTTAAAAATTGTAATTTTCTCCTTTTTGCGATTTGCATTGACATATCTCACTTGATAGGGGGAAAAAAACCAGAGGCTTTATTGGTGTTAAAATTGTAAAGTTAATCAGATATTTCAATTTCCCTATATTAAATGTAAACAAGGAGCAACGCATTATGAGAATATATTTAATTACATATGAAAATGGGAATTTTAGATAGATGTTTTTATTGCAAACCTTTAAAGGAAAGAAAACACTGAATATTGGTCACCACGCCATTGACTACAAAAATTGTAACACAACTGATGGACACATTTCAAACCAGCTGTCTTATATTGCTCGTGAGTAGATTTGATGCTCTCTGTAGTATACTTCAGAGTACAATAATAAATCAATCAGTGATTTAATTACACGGTTAATGTGGTGATAGGTTGTTTAATGACCATTTTATGACCCTCTGGCTTCAACGATATCTCTATATCACCATATTGCCGTTACAGAATGAAGCGTGCACAACATATATACCACTCGCGACAATGTATTGAGGTTCCTCATATAAAAAAATTATAGAACCTGATTTGCAGATTACTGTATTTTTATTTAATTTATTTCCAAAGATTATACGACTATCTTTAATTATACGACTATCTTTAAGTTTATTTGGACTTTATCTGTTAGTTACAATGTAATATTGCGATAAAAGTGAAACCTTTGAATATTGAAATGTTTGCTGATCAATAAACGATAAATACAATACTGAAAACTATTTAATTTAAACACTTTCCAACTTTGTCTAATTTACCATTTTACAAAGAAACAACAACTCAACTCAGATTTTGGATGATATTAATACTATTTGATTTATTTTGTAGAACTCCTTTCAAAAACAAATTTAAAAACAAAAAATAACACGATTGATAAAAGGGCTGGGTTTCCTATTGCTGCAATTTAAAACAAATTTTAAAAATTTGATTTCAGAATAAGCATTAAAGCAATACCGAAAATGAAATTAGGTTAATGTAATAGAGGAGATGTAATTCTTTTCTTTTTTTTTTGCAGTAAGAAAGAGAAACGTAAGCCAAAAGTCGATAGAAAAGATCGTAGCTTTTGCAAATCGGTATACAGATAATCTGACACACCATCTCTTTGTAATATCCCTATACTAAAATCGTATTTTGTTCAAAGAAAATGTATTCATTCATGAAATCGCTTGCATAACTTTAAAATATATAAAGTAATTATTAACAAAATTTTAATTGTGTGTGTGTGTGTGTGTGTGTGTGTGTGTGTGTCGCAAAGAATTATCAATGGAGCAAACCTTGTCGCAAATGTTGGCAATAAAAACCAAATAACCTAAAGTAGGTAAAATATTTTAAACAATTCACACACACACACACACACGTGTGTGTGTGTATTATCATAAATTAGTGCTAAATGTTATAAATTCGAGAAATTCTCTGGCTCTAAATTTGTCAACATAGTGTATAATTTAAGCTTAAATTGCAGCATTTGATAGGTTGGTTTCTAGATTTAATCGAATTTCCTTACAATTACATCAAGTCAATGAACATTATGTTTAAACACATACATCGGTTTTGCTATTGCATACAGACTTGATTTATGAACATTGTTGTAGGCATGCTCTATTGACGTCTATAACATGACAACATAGTCGTAGGCATGCTCTATTGACGTCTATAATATGACATATTAGGCAATTTTTACAATCTACCCATAACATTAATGAGTGAGAAAATCATTTGTAGAGACATTTGATACAAATGTTGAACAAACATTTTGCACATAATCGATGTTAAAGTAGTCTGCTTGAATAAAATGAACGCTTACTGCGAAGCTCGAAGTGACGTAATATTCACGTTATAACGTCTTCTAAATGACGTCACATTTTTACCTAGTTGCATTGTAGTGCAGTTAGAGACAGGATGTGAAATAAGATGGTTCCAATTTATTTCATTTTAAAATAATAAAAAATAAAGCTTCATTTGCAATTTTACAATCGTAATAAAACTATTGTCAACGAAAGAAAATACAAAAAAAATATAGGAAATGTATACGGGACCGTTGGAAATCTTCAGTGATTTACGGCCTTCCCCATAGGTATTCTGTTGCGAAGAAACCGATGTGATGTCAATAAATGTATCCTCCTGACAAGAATTTATTCACTGGCATACCCGTTTCTGTGTATTTGATATGACGTGTCTGTGATCTTCAACCTTGGGTAATATGAGGAAGTTTTAAATACTCATTCAACTATTATTTTATGGCACTAAGTGACAGAGCAGTTTTTCCATTACCATTCTCAAACAAAGTAAAAACATAATATTTAGTTAAAGTCGTATCTGCTTAACCAAAGCGGAGTAGCGCAAAAACATGTACTCCGTCCTGTATATTTTAAAGTGATGTTTGATTGCTTGGGCCATTACCATACATAAACATATATTTTTGTTTTTAAAAAAAGCAAAACACTCCAACATCTGACCAACAGTTATCCTTAACAGGGATATACATTCCATAAATCCGAGTCTATTTTAAACACAGTTGTGTTTAACTTTTATCTCTCATTGAAAACAATGAGGAATCGTGGCTTGAACTCTGATTTTTAAAACAGAGAAAGATCTGGTTGACCGAGAAATCTATTTCAGTACGATGACCGCCAGTGAAGTCAAGTTTTAAAGAAATATGATTATATCATTGCAGATTCCTATACCAAACCTTCACGGGTAATATGATCTATATAGAAGGCCCTTAGTTCCTGCCAGTGAACGTTTACTTACTACTTTATCCGTTCTGTCATTACCATTGTTTGCTGGTGGGTGGAAAGTGCCTTCTGCCACGAAAAGAAGATTTATCTCATTACCTCATGATAATGATGGTATTAATTGTACGTGGACTTGAAAACTTGATTCGAACCTACTCATTTGAAGATTTACGTCTGCTTTGATAAAGAAATTTTGAAAATGATAATACTCAAAGCTTTCCTGCAGATACTTAAACGTCCTGTTTTAAAAGGTCATAAGGTTGAGTCATCAGACCTTTCTGCTAGTCATAGTCATGGTACGAACTGCTGGTACTTCGTGTTAGGTAATGATAGTCATGGTACCAACTGCTGGTACTTCGTGTTAGGTAGTGATAGTCATGGTACCAACTGCTGGTACTTCGTGTTAGGTAGTGATAGTCAGGATACCAACTGCTGTACTTCATGTTAAGTAATGATAGTCATGGTACCAACTGCTGGTACTTCGTGTTAGGTAATGATAGTCATGGTATCAAATATTCTTACTTCGTGATAGGTAGTGATAATCATGGTACCAAATATTGGTACTTCGTGTTAGGTAGTGATAGTCATGGTACCAAATACTGGTACTTCGTGTTAGGTAATTATAGTCATGGTACCAAATATTGGTACTTCGCGTTAGGTAGTGATAGTCATGGTACCAACTGCTGGTACTTCGTGTTAAGTAATGATAGTCATGGTACCAAATATTGGTACTTCGTGTTAGGTAGTGATAGTCATGGTACCAAATATTGTTTTTTTTTAAATCAAAATTTCAGATGCAGCTATCGCTGCGGTAGCTTAATAAAGGAATTATATTGCTTAATACACAGAATACAAAATAATGTGCAGTCCTATGAGCTATAATCCTATTAGTATCTGACATTTTCGTGATCCCGGATAGTTGCTTAATGGTACAGAATGAAACCAGCCTAACTGATTGAAGATGCGCCGTTTTTCTACAGCCCTTGGACATCTCTGACCTTTTGTCCAATACTCAGTTCTATTCCGATTTCTCGGCAAATTTCTGGTTGACTACATATTTTGAGAGCATACACTATGCAAAATCGGTTTAGAAATACACTCGTTACATAAGTCATATGGGAAAAAATATATAAATACGCATAAGGTCCAGTTGAGTTTCAAAACACTGCGTAATACCTTTACATCGACAAGGAACTACCAAAACCATCGTCTAAAAGTGTCTAAAAATACGAGAAAATGGAGAACATAAGCATAATACTGCAATAATGGTTAGATCTACAAGGATTACTGATAAACGGTTCGAGCTATAAATTATTGATACATAAAGATTACATTATTTTTTAACATTTTGTTTTGATTTCTATTTAAAACAAACTAGAAGAGTACATGGGGTGCAAGAATACAATGCAATGCCAACCGTGGCCATGCACATCAATTTATTTCAGTCTAGTGTTGAAGTAAAAAGATTTGATAATCAGACGTCCGAAATATCGACGAGAGAGAGAGAGAGAGAGAGAGAGAGAGAGAGAAAGAAAGATTAGCTTCACTCAATGTAAACTTCAGACATACAAAAATCTTGAACTCTAACGGTAGATTAATGATTCGGCATTGTCATAAATCCATTTTATGTTTTTTGTTGTTGAGTGTATGAATAATTCTTTGAGAAATGACTTAGAACATGTCACTTTAAGACAAAAGAAGGCTCTTTTTGTCAAATGGATGACATAAGTAGAAGTAAATCTTAACATACAACATAGTAATGCCTAATTCAAGCGATCAAATGGCAGGCAAAAAAACATAACGCTTATGATATACAGTTGGCTGCCCTTGTAACTTGTATAAAGTGGTCGGGATCTTTCTATATGCCCAACATATACAGAAAATGTTTCATTTTGTAAGCTATAACAAATACATTGTTACTAGTCTATGTACCTAAAAAAAGGTAACAGAAAGAAGCGAAATCAACAATTTGAGCAAAGTTCAGCGAACAATTTTTTTTCCTCACTATTATCCAGTCATACCCAAAATGGCATCAGTTGCTTTTGCTATCACGAAATGGGAATACAGAAATAACAGACCATAACATCTAGAGTTTTAACGTGACCGCGTCCCAAAATGTCCTAAAACTGTAAAAAGCAAAACAATATTCACTTTTACTTAGATTAACTGTCAGATTTGCATTACTGAGTCGATCAACATATTTCTGAATGGTTTCCATTTAATCTTTCTATGTAACATTGTAGATGATGACGTCATCGATGTATGCGTCCCAATTATCTAGACCAGATATTCTCCTGTTCATTAAACGCTGGAATGTTGAGGACGAAATTTTCATACCAAACGGCATCACATTACCGTCACATAATATTGATCATTAAGAATACATGATCAACTCCAGTTACTTTTGCTTGGTTCTTCGAAATCATTTCCTAGTAAATACTTAATTTCCTTTTTCAAATATTCCTGCTCGAGATGATTCCTATAGTAAGGATGCTGTTTTACTGGTGCGAAATCCTTTGTAAAGTTCAGATGTGATGATATAGTTTGCATTTCCTATTTTGTCAATGGAGTCATCTATTCTTGGAATTGAAAATTAATCCATTTTGGTCACACTTTTGACTTTTCTAATGATAGTACACATTCTGAATGTATTATATGGTTTACATACAAGAATACATGGTCAACTCCAGTTATTTCGCTTAGTTCTATAAAATCATTTTTCTAATAAATATTGAATTTCTTTTCTGAAAAAGAATTCATCCTATAATTATTCTGTATTAAATCTGTAGAATCTACAGTCTCTACGACATTGTCGATATTGAGCGCACATATTCACATAATGACTTTTTTAATTCACCCTTTTCAGTTTTGGCAAATGCGAATGTTTCTGATCCAGTTTAGTTAAACCAGAATCACTACAGTCAGTTTGGATTCCACGGTTAATATCCACACTGTGTGGCAGGTGTAAGTAAATTAATCAAATAATTAACTGGATCAAAACACTCTTTTTACATAATTATATGACAAGGTTGTCATTTACTTTCTTTTCCATTGTATACGGATTATAATATGTAGCCCGAAGAGGATTATAATATGTAGCCCGAAGAGGATTGGGAGGTATGGGCAAAAGAGTCACCAGGCGGAACTCCTTTCCTGTGCATTTGTCATACCTTAATTTCATTTCTGACAGAGTACGGTGAAGATTAGTTCTTGCTACTTCACAAGCCTTTCGAAAATTATATTTAAATTCAGAAATAGCCATAAAGATTAATCTCTGTATCTTCTTTTGAAAGATGTTTCTCTTTTAATAACTTAAATGGCCCACGTGCAGTATGTCCAAAAACTAGTTCACATGGACTAGAACCTAAAGACTCTTGAACTGATTCCACTAACAGCAAACAACAACAAATGAACACCATCACCAAAATCCTTTCCTGAATCAAATCAATTAGAATGAATCACATTCTTCAAAGTTTGATGAAATCGTTCCAACGCCTGTTGACGTTCAGAGTGATAGGCAGATTATTTTAACTGTTGGATGCCTAATTCACACCTGACTTGTTAGAAGATTCCAGACATAAAATTTAACCATTGATCGGACAGGATAGGTCTGGTAGAGCCAAAAAGCGTAGAAAAACTTTATCAAAGCTTTAAGTAAGATTTCATTTTTATTATATCTGAAAGGAACTGTATATGGAAATTGTGCAGATGCACACGTTATGGTCAGCAATTATTGGTTGCCTGTCTTGGCTTTAGGTAAGAGAGGCACAGTCTACTATTATTCTGCTAAATGGTACGTCAATTGCAGGAATAGGTTGCATATAAGCCTTATGTATCTTCTGATTGGGCTTTACTACCATTTTACATGTGTCACTACATTATTTAGAACGTTCACTTTGAATTTTCGGCTAATTGAAAGATTCAAAATCGTATGATAAGTTTAACAGACTCCTATATGACCAGCCACTGAATTTTCATGAGCCAGATTAGGATGACCGCAGAATGCCAATTTGATAGCTCACTGACCACTGGTCACCACTCACGCCGTGGGTGGTCTCCATAAGGATCTCATTTTTCACAAAATAAGCAGCTTGACTTGGGTAGCCCTCTGAAAACACTCAGGATATATCAGGATTTTAAACCTGTTAGATAATGATTGATTGTCTTTTGTCACCCTGATTAGAATAGTCTAACAGAGGTGGGCAAACTTTCCAGTGCAAGTGCCGCATACACAAATTTACACCTTGTCGTGGGCCGCATAGTTCATTAAGTAAAATAATTAATATTTGAAAAAGCAAAAACAAAAGGTTTTTCTAAATAAGATCTAATTAATTTTCAGTTCTTAATATGTTGTTAATATTTGAAAACTTAAACTTGAAAAGAAGCACATTTATTTGATAAACAGAGTAACATAAACAAGAGTCAGTGCGAATGATGACTTGTTCCTAGGCCGCATGAAAACCCTTGGCGGACCGTATGCGGCCCGCGGGCCGTAGTTTTCCCACCCCTGGAATAGAGAGAACGAATAGATACAAGAAGTAAACTTCAATGAATGACAAGCAGCATCTGTGATTAGATATTGTACAAAAACGCAGTGTCTTATGTAAGAACATATTAATAAACGTATATGCAAAAGGAAAGCAATTATTTAGGAAGCGTACAAAAATAGCATTATGGTTCAGTTTGTATTCCACTGATCATCTCTGAGAGATAGATCAATACTGATTTCAAATTTAGGGACAAAACGAGAAGACTTTTGCAACTATTCTCTAGACCCCAGTATCCACCTTGACTGATACATACATGAAAAATATACACAAATTTCACACATCCACTTGCAAAGTAGTCTCATAGTATTTTTTTTTTTTTTTAAATTGCTAGATCTTGTCTCATGTAACTCTCTCTCTCTCTCTCTCTCTCTCTCTCTCTCGTTACGTGTACTATAAGATCACTATTGGTTTAAATTATTCCATTTACATTCTCTTGCCAGTTTTGTGTTATATCACTGTATATGAAGAGTTATAATAATAATAATAATAATAATAATAATAATAATGTAACTTGTTGGTGGTATGGGCTAACTTGTGTAAATGAAATAATAAATTTGAAGAATGCTCAAAGTCAGGACCATTTTATTTTGACTATGAAACTGTGATAATATGCTTAATACAAGAAATATGACTAAAATATGAATATATGTGTTTGATTATGTGTAACATATGCAATACACAAATGCTATAATATGCTGGCCTTCATAACCTGAACGTAATCATTCAGCAAAAAAGGACGACACCACGGAATAAGTATTTTGAAAGTTAGCCCTAAACTCTTAGTGTAGCGGAGTGGCACAATATTACTTTTACATTAAACTTGAATCAATAGCAGTGAATTGAATTTGTTCGAATTGAATTCATTTCTATTGTTGTACTATGTGTGTGTGTGTGTGTGTGTGTGTGTGTGTGTGTGTGTGTAATTATAGACTATTTTTTGAGAATAAAGAAATTAAAATTTGTAGACTTGTCATATTTTTATAAGTATCTATGAGCTTTATAATGCCATCCAATAAAGTTTTAATTATAACTACCTCAATACAGTGTTATTTTTATTTGGTGGAGAGATGTAGATAGAGGCGCTAATGTTAACAGCTATATGCCAAATTTCGAATACCGCTCCTATTTATACTCTTCGGAAAATAGTTATGTGACGTAAATTTAACCAATCATTGCTTGTCCGGGACGCCGAACAGGTCTGATGGTGCCCAACAGATACTCTACAACCAGCGACACAAGCTGAGGGTTAATATACAATTTAACTATCATCACTTATACTCTGTCATTAGCAAATATATAAACATGACGTATTATGTCATGTACGTCAAACGTCAAAATACTTAAAGTCGTAACCAAGACTGTTAAACTTGGGTGAAGAGTACACAACTACCGATGAAGCTGGTAACATTGAAACTATATTGACCAGCATAAAAATGAACAATATACTATTGCACATTCAAAACATTCTTGTACTTGTATAAAAGAAGGCCAGCATTTACACTCAACAAGTGAAATTTAATCAAAAATATGAACTTGACAAATTTAGAGTGTGGAACCGGTCATGTGATCTAGTGTCGGCCATCTTGCCTGCATACGTATTTTCGTGATGTCAATTGTTATTGTCATCGAGCCTAGTGCTATTCAAATGATGATTTGGGTGGGAATGTAAGTGTGAGAAACATATTTCTGTGTGTGACAAATGCATATAAAATAATATTCCAGAAGATTTTGTGAGTATTTAACGATGTGCGAGGTAGATTTCGATGACATTTGTTTCCACATGACCGGCAATCACACTTGGTATGCAACGTTGAATGGTTTAATACAGATCCCAAGGTAACTCGCGATCTATACATTTCTATATCATTACAATGTTTAAATTCATTATTTCAGCAGTTTATATATTGATTGACATAAACAACAAGTTAAATTTATGACATAGAAAAACCATCCTCTCCAACCATCATATTACAGCTTAGAGCCTCTAGGTCTATAATAATAATAATAATAATACTATCAATAATAATAATGCACCTCAATAACTATGATAGACGACCTACTCACAATGATGGATATAACAAGGTCATGCCAAGCGTATTGCGATGTTTGTTGATAACATGCATCGAATCTTGTCTGCTGTATTCATAGATGATAGATCACGAAACATCTAGTTATTTATTATTATTTTCTTCTTTTTTTGTTTAGACCTTATGATTATACTTGATAGTTTTTCTTTTCTGTGATAAATTGTCAATATTTGTTGACCTGCACGTATCACTCGTTGTTTATTTGTGTTCTCTGTCTTACTTCCGTATCTCGAAGTATAAATTAACGGGAGCGGATTTATTTTTGATGAAAATACAGTGTGCAGCCACAGTGATCATCATTCACCGACAGTCTTATTTCGTATTCACTCAAGATACAAATATTTAATTGCAGGATTACGCTGTAAAGTATGACAAGTATTTTTGAAGAGCAAACTGATTTACTCATGAAAAGAAGGACCCGTTCAGACAGGGATCTTTGAAGAGCAAACTGATTTACTCATGAAAAGAATGACCCGTTCAGACAGGGATCTTTGAAAAGCAAACTGATTTACTCATGAAAATAATGACTCGTTCATACATGGATCTTTGAAAAGCAAACTGATTTACTCATGAAAAGAATGACCCGTTCAGACATGGATCTTTGAAGAGCAAACTGATTTACTCATGAAAAGAATGACCCTTTCATATATCTCAGTAAGAAGCAATCAATTATAAAAACCAAAATGACTGGGATGACCCATTGTAATGCTATACCATCAGATACGGACCAGCAGGACGCAGTAAGAGGTAGAAAGAAGTATCACGACTGTGTGTCTTGAATCGCGGTACCTCAGTCGGTAGAGTGCCAGACGCACCATCCAAGGGTCGCCGGTTCATTCCCCGCATAAGCCTACCCGGGTCGGTTGCCTCAGTCTGTATTTGCTCCCATTCTCTGTTCATGATGTAACCAACTAACGTGTTAGCAGAAGTCACAAATAACATAATACACGTGGAGATATATTGTAAAGGTAATTGTCTGTAGGGAGTCATCTGTTATGCCTACGTGTGTTAACGTAGCCGTCAGGATCTGAACTAATAGTGTCTCAACACCCATTTTATAAGCATACACACACACCCTATTCACGCCAACGTTTGACCAAAATGACAGCAAAAATACCACTAGTAAACATTTATAAACTCATGTTATGGAAAGAACTCACAAGAGCCCTTTCTTAAAGAAATGTGTAAAATATACATTTTTGTATACAATGGTTATACTTCCTAGGAGATAAAGGAAGAAATTTCTTGGTGAATAATTTTGTCACATCACCCTCAAAGACCTTTTGATGACATGGTTTGTAATATTTCAGTAAGGAGATATACTTCTTGTTACCTGATACCTGTATTTACCTGGCCAGACCAAAGTTACAGGACAAAGTATTTCACTAGAAAAACAAGTTAGTGAATATTTCGTTGCAAAGAACGAGAGCTTGCTAGATTTAAGTGCAAACATATTTTTTCTTTCCGAACTACGAATAACATCCTTTGCATGAAGGTGAAAATTGCTGCTAATTACGGTGGGGTAAAATGCTGTATTATAATTATGGACGATAAACTGATCTAAAGGTGTATTAATCTAGTATCAAAGTTAAGTTGCGATAATGAAATACTTTGATTCAGTGCTGTACAGTATTTACAAGCCAACATCAGAGCGCTTAAGAAATACAAAGTATTTGAAATATCTTGAATCTGACAAGAGTAAATTGAAAATTTAAGAAAAAATATGCAGACTGTTTTCAACACGTATTAAATTCAGATTGGTAGTATTAATATCAAACCAAAACGAAACAATGTATTCACACTAATTTGGCGAGAGTGATCGTTTGACATTTCTTTTCTAGATTATGTTGTTGTTGTTGTAGGGTTTAACGCCATTTTTCAGCACAAGATAGGCTATACATGGCGGCAAGTATTAATGGTTGAGGAAGAACCCGGGAAAACCCCAGAAAGAACCACCGACCCACGAGAAGCTACTGGCAGGCTTTTTCACATACCAACATAGGCCGACCCCGCGACTCGAACCCACGCAGACAGAGGTGAGATGGCAGTGATCCGTAACGGTGAGCGCATTAGACCACTCGGCCACTCTCTAGATTATATACTACAGCGCTCGACTTTACCGATCACTGCCATCTCACCTCTATCGCTGTGGGTTCGAATCTCAGGCATGATCAACGTGCGTATGTATGAAAGCTTGCAAGTAACCTCCTGTGGGTCGATGTTTTTTTAAATCTTTTCCCAGGTGCTCTTTCCACCAGTTATACTGGCCGCCATGTAAAGCCTTCCATACGCTGCAAACTGGCGCTAACCCGAAAAACAACTCATATATACTAGGCAGTCTCAAAATGGTCACTTTAGCCAACATTAGCTGTATTTTAACCATTGATGAAATTATCTGCATTCAGTTATGACGCATAATTAATAATTCAAAGGGGTTGCATACAATTAAACCAGAAGGCAATAGAAACAGTTTTTAATATAAAATCCAAGACGAGGACATCAGCAAGTGTTAAATGTGTAAACGTAAGCAAGAATGAGAGTCGGTGAGTAACAATGAGTTAAAGTAGCAGGTGAAAAGACATTAAAATTTAGATGGTAAGTTTCTTTTTTGGGTTAGCTGATTTGTTGTTTTTTTCCCTCATTTATATTCATATATCTTTCATTCAAGGCCGAAATTCGAAACCGAACTTTCGATTGAACTGGTTGGTAATATATTACACATGAGTTATAATTGATCAAGTAGGAGGAACACTTGAAAGCAGGCTTAATAAGCAAGCAACTATTCGTCAGTCTCGTGGTGTACTGAATAGTATGTAAATTAGCCTCCCTCTACAGCCCATTGACTTGCCAGATGTTCAGTTTACCTGTTAAGCTTCACCTGTCAATCATGGCTCATTTCCCATGTGTAACAGCCAACCAGACCACGATATGGAGACGTTTTATCGACTAAAGCCAAAATCGAACGGAAGAAAAGATGTGATACATTACCTTTTATAATTTTGATTTGGGCATTAAAAAAAGTTTGAGTGGTCATTTCTTCCTCCTAAAATAAATGAATAAAAACAGTTTTAATACTCTTATTTATATTATTGTTTCTTTTTCATTTTATGCCTTGAGGGACTCCAGTTTCCTCTCTTTCTTTCTCTATCCTCTCTCTCTCTCTCACACACACACACACACACACACACACACGCGCGCGCGCGCACACACACACATACACTGGCCCCAGTCATTATATCACTGCTTAGTAACTGCAGTCCTGCGGGCGGGGTAGGACGACTAGGACAAAATTCCAGAGGCACACAACGGTCAGGAGTCCCACTGAAGGCACAGTTTGTAATTCTTAGGGACCGAGTGGATAAGTTTTCCCAGGACCCACAAATCCTGTCCGCATCATTTAGTAGCTGGACTGGCCAGAAACACAGCATTAACAACTGACCGATTTATTTTTAAAATGACCTTGATTGCATGACACAAAGTTTGACAAGAAATGAAATCATAACGTATATAGTTTATGTGTAAGACATGTACGTCAAATTCTAAACTGTTATTTTTTAAAATAAAATTTAGTCAAAATATCTTGAGAGAAAACAGATTAACAGTATTTTTCAGAACGTTATTTTGCAAAACATACAAATGTTTCCTACGTGAAAACGAAGTTATCACGTTTAACATTACGAACCCCAAATATGAATCTGCATTTCAAATGTGGGTAAAATTTAAACTAACTGAAACCTTTTTGATCATTTGGTTTAAACAACACTTTTGTCACATTACCTGAATTTTATCCTGAATTGCTTATCAGGCGCTGTAATTTTATCTTGCACCCATCCCCACACATGAAATAAGAAACCTGCCAGAAAGTGGTTTTAGCATAAGTGTGAATATGTTATCAATATTTGCAATGAGCGCAGTGGTAAGGTGTCTTCAACTGCAGTGATAAATACCCATTAGAATGTCCTTGATCTAAATTACTCCACGCCATACAAATATTTTTTAAGTTAAATATGATTCTAATTTTTATATGTCTGAGTGCGTGTCATTCACGACCTAGCACTTGCTATTAATTACAAATATATCAGAATGAAATGAATATAAAGTGTAATTCAATATTTGAGAAAGATCCACTAATGTGTACACTTTATGGAGTCATATGATTTGAACTTCTCAGTGCCGATTTACATCATGTACAGTTCAGTTTCAAAATCCCCGTCAGACAACGTTGGTGGTGTTGTTGTCCGTTTAATACTATTTATTAACACACAATAGGCATACATGGTGGTCAGTATGTCTGGTGGAGGAAGAACCCGGGAAAAAACCGGAAAGAACCATCGACCCACTGAAATCTACCGACAAGCTTTATCACTTACCCACGTTGGCCATGCCCGAGACTAGCACCCAGAGGTGAGATGCTGCATTTGCGTTGTATGTATGGTCAACTGGCAGTCGATTTACCAATCACTGATCCTATATCATACGTAAATTTGTTAATCGATTATCCCCGCTCGCAAGTAACTGACAACGCACAACTAAAGAAAAATACTTAAAACTTGTTACAACCCCATTCATTTTCTAGTAATTACACCTTTTATTTTTATTTTACATAATTTTTCCGTCTTTAAATAAGTCGACTACCCCAGGTATAGTGTCATATGTTGTCGCAGTCATGTGACATACTAGTATGCTTAATTACACACTTGATATATGCGAACATACACAGTAATTGTTAAAGCAGTATCTATTCATTACACTCAACCAGGGTAATCTAAAGATTGACACATCTCATACTGCGCAATTTCAATGCAGTTTTCCATATTCAGCTGTTAATATACGTAACTCAGTAACGTCGCCGGGTATAGTTTCACAAATTGGCCCCTGTAAAATTTCTTAACTTAAGGCTATGGTGTGACTTTTTCAGCTGTTATTGTTAATTAACTAAAGATATGGATATATTTATGAGCTAAATGTTTTGGGTTTGTGTTGTTCTTGAAATTGATGTGAGGCATATACACCTCCCATAGTTACTCTGCAGTATGTAGACAATGAAATAACAATAATCAGCTAGGAAGAAGAGCTAGCCCCCACCCCACCCGCCATACAGTAGTAAACACGTGGGATCAAGGCAAATAGAATATCTATATAAATTTTTTTTTAAAAAACGGTTTGGATGACAATTATTTTCAATTGCATCAGCCTGTTTAGTACACAATGTTTTGCAGATTTATCACGTAGGAAAAGAGCTTGTGTTTGCACCATGAGCTTCACATAATTCATAAATGACCTTCGGACGTGAAAAATACAGGTATACATTTGGGATTGGGGTGCATAAACTTATTTTGCTATGAACTACTATTTTCTTCTCTGATCAAGTCAATGATATTCTTATGCTTTGTTTTAATATAACTAATCCAAAAATATGGACCTCTTTGACCTCAAAATGCATATCGGCTGACAGTTTGATAAAGAGATATCTTGAATTGGGATAAAGAAAGAGAAACTTTTAAAAGCGTAATATAAAAACAGCCATTACATATTATTCCTGTGTTGAATTTTGTGTTTCTTGTATGCATTAGTAATATTAGTTATTATTGTTTAGGGATTTAACGCCATTTCTCAGCACGAGATAGGATATACATTGGTGGCCAGTATAAATGGAGGAAGAAACAGGGAAAACCCCTGGAAGAACCACCGACCCACGGGAAACTGCTGGCAACTTTCTTACATACCCGCATTAGTCGAGGGAGAGACTCGAACCCACGCGGACATAGTTGAGATGATCGGTAATGGCGAGCGCTTTAGACCACTAGGTCACCCAGGGCTTCATTTTTAGCAGTCGTATTAGTAGTATATGCACATTGCTTGCCTGCTACCTGGAAATTATACGTTATATGGCAACGTATCTAACTGCAGGAGAATTAACGATTCACGCAAATACTAAGTATAGGGATTAGATGGAGGTGGGAGTGTACATTTTACACTATGTGAATTTTCCCTTTTTATTTATGATGAATATAAGATACGCGAACATATCTGGATATTTTTGTATATAAACTGGTAAAATATACAAAATATGCATATAATATAAATAATCCATTACAAATTATGATACAATTATACCATGACATATTATTAGACAAATATTCCAGGACGTATTATGAAAACATAATATAAACAATAGGGCAAACATTCCCCGAGAAAGAATTTTTCCTTCTCGTTGAAATTGTTGCCCTTCCTACTGTTCCTCACTCCTCAGTAAACCAAATACTATATGTACCGTTAATTTCTAACCCAATTAGTATACATGCGCTTAATTCCTAATCCAATTTCTACCTGTATCGTTCATTTTCTAACCCAGTTAATGTATGTACCGTAAATTTCTAACCCAGTTACTATATGTACCATCATTTGACCTCACGCGAGATGAGAGATCGCTCCACCTATCATGTGACATGACGACTTGTTAACTTCCGACAAACATTCAGCATCTGGCAAAGAAACGTGTTTTAGTTGAAGTGATAGGTTTGTTAAAAGTGATTCTTATTATTCTTAAAAAATGAAAAATTACCAGTTTGTATACATTATTCTGCAGTAGACAATATGTATATTTCAAGTTCATATTCCGTGTTTCATTTTCAGTAAATCTTGAAAATAAATTTTAAAGCAGCTTGAAAATACATTTATGTTAAAAGAAATTCACGTCAAAAGATACGATTGTATTTTGTGCATAATCATATCTTTATTACGTTTAACTGACTTTTGTTTAGATTGACTTTCAAGTAAATGAATTAAAAATATATACACAAACGCGTACATAGTTAATGTTTAGATGTACACGGTTGTAGATACAAATCTTTAAGTTCTACTCTGTTCATGAGATGGATTTTTTTTTATCAGTGATGTATGTTGATTCAAACATGTAAAAACAACGGAAGATAAATATCTGAAACCATTCCTTTTGTATTTCTTAATGATTAATTACAATGATTGAAATTAAATTTTCACTTCTTGTTTGAAAGAGCTAGACGATGATACTTTACTTTTGAGACAAATCAATATTAAAATGTACATTTTCAACAACAACAAAAAATCAGTCTCTTGTCAAGTGCTTCCTGTAGAAGCTATAAAAAAAAAAACACGCACAACAAAGCCCGATGTTAGGGGGTTTGCAGTCCATATTACACACACATTCATTTTAACAGAGCTTTTAAAATATTCTTGTTGTTCTGTTTTTCTTCAAAGTATCGATGAGATGTGGTTTTGTACATAGTTTTGTGCAAGCAAACACGTGGCAATTGAGATCGTGGCCATGTTTGTGTAGGTTATCAAAAGCCTATATACATCCGTTTCGTCCAGATTTCGGAAAAAGAATAAATGTGACATCTCTGTTTAGACGATCTGGATATTAACTGTTGGAATTAAAAAGCAGCCATGTTTTTAACATTGACTAACCGTTGCAAAGCATTAAATATTTACAAATTCAAATTCATTATCTCGACAAACAGCTTGTCGGAGTGTTATGTATATCTATAATTTTTATATATTTTTATATTCATGACTGCAAATTCTAGTGATTATCTATTGCTGGATTTGGTGTAAGAGCGTAGGGTCTATTTTAAGAAATTAAGAACGTAAAACTGCATAGGATCTATAAATAGATGCTTACGTACGTGTTTGTAGTTACTATCTTAAGAACAAAATTATTAGTAAATATGTTGAAACGTTTCGAGCTTTTTTAAATTGGACAGTTCGGTCAGGTGGTATTTTAGAAGAATTAAGTTAATTTCCATTGTATGGGTTAAATCATATGAGTTCTACGATGTTGGAGAATTGCGATTTGTCACCTAGAAGTAGTGACAATATGCGTGTTTTATCCTTTTATCTGCATATAAGTAGTTCTGATTTGTTTTTCACGTGTTCTTGTTATTACATGGAGTCTTCGTACTCACTGTATGCTGTATTTAGATATTTTTTTTGGACATAAAAGACATTCGTTTGGATTGTTCAGTGGAAATGGAAAGTTCATTGGACTATAATAATATTTTTATAACTATTGTGAATTATTCAAATGAGTTCTGGACAATGCCATTTTGACACACCGGGACTGTTGGCGGACCAGTATATTCTTGGACCTAAAATTTATGCGAAACATTTCATTCTTTTGGACTGTAATAGAACTTTTCAGGACTATTTTGGATTCAGTTTCATAATACTGAAATTTCTCTTACATTTTCATTTTATAACATTGAAGAGTAAATTGTTTATTAAGTTTTACATATCTTTTTGGTTTTGCTTCTTTCTGTTGCTTAGTTTATGGCTACGGAGTCGTAACAGGAGGAAATCGGCGAACTAGTCGATGCCGGAAGGTGTGTATAATTACGCTCGTTGAGTGGCTAATAGGTTAGTGGGATTTACAAGCAGCGATTGGTCAATTTATAACCCAGTTTTTTCTACGTGCAGTTAATTTCTAACCTTAATACTATATGTATCGTTAATTTTCTAACCCAATTGCTATATTGACCATTCATTTCTAACCCAATTAATATATGGGCCAAAAATTTCTAACCCAGTTGCTATATGGGCCAAAAATTTCTAACCCAATTACTATATGGACAATTAATGTATAACCCAATTACTATATGTACTGCTACTTTTCTGACCATGCTACTATCTGTACCGTTCATTTTCTATGCAAATATGTTATGATTTTAGTGATGTAACAACCCCAACCCCCCTTAGTTTGTTTTGTTTACGTTTCCGCAATGTACGTTTGTAGCGTTTTCACATACATCTGTTCCGGAAACATAATCCGCATTGAAACAACCAGGCAGATTTTTAAGAATCTTGAGTGGTTTTCATAGAATAACTCATATTCCCTTTCTACCAGACCTCTCACGTGGTTCCGTCAAATTTCCGTGAAACAAGAACCTGTAAAACTGCACGTTTTCTGTGTAAGGTCAGAACACTTTCCCGAAATTTGGAATATAATTTCTTTCGCTGAGGAGACAAAGGGATGGATATAAAACAACAGTTAGGATGAAATAACGTCAGGACTGCCCGTTTCATTGGCTCACAGAAGCAAGCCTCTTGCGTGAGTGCCTGATTTAAAAAATGCTGTTTATTTATATCCTTTTACGGTTACATTAGAATGATAGCATAAAGAGTGTCTAGATAAGATCTGAGATCGTGAGAAACGTTTGTGAAGTTTCGCTTATGCATAATTTGACCAAAGCACCTTCTAGAGATAAAATCAATCTAGAAAACATTTTATCGTCTATGGCGGAGATATCACTAGTTCACATGAGCACCTGGTCGAACAAGACTAAGAAAGTTCGCTATATGTTTACTATTTAAAACCTTTTCCAGCTTGCAATGTATATTTTCTTTCAAGAAATTGAACTTATTTAGGATATACATAATGATGATGGTTCTTTAACTTGCTTATATTAATAGAATATGAAACCAGACTACGTGTTTATGAATGAATAAAGAAAAGTGATGCAGTTTTTTTTTTAACTTGCTTATATTAGTAGAATATGAAACCAGACTACGTGTTTATGAATGAATAAAGAAAAGTGATGCAGTTTTTTTTTTAAATTTACAACTTTAAGAAAAGTTAAAATAGTTGTCATTAAACTCAACCCTAATCTTATTTATATACGAAATTAAAACGTTGCAGGAAACTAAATTATTAATCCCATACAATTAAAAGACTGTTTAGCATAGTCGTAGCTACAATTGTTTCTTAAATGAACAGTAAAATTTAATGTGAATACAAGTGTGAGAACAATGCAGATGGAAAAGTGATGTAGTTTTATGTTATATATAATGGATTCTAGCTCATTCAGTTAACCTATTATGACCTTTTATTGTTTTATTATGCTGCAATATAAGTAACTGATGCGGCATAAAACTAATTTGCTAGTAATAATGAAGTATATGATACTACTATGTAACTTGATGCAGAACATATTTATGTGAACGCTCGTAACAAGATGTATGTTTATATATATATATATATATATATATATATATATATATATATATATATATATATATATATATATATATATATATATATATATATATATATATATATATATATATGTATGTATGCATGTATGTATGCATGCATGTATGTATGTAAGCTATTGGTCGCATTGAACGTGAAATAAACCCAGGGACCAATTAGTAATGTTACTGTACGGTTAGTTTGATAATTAATGCTAAGACTGACACTACGAGTCCTTCTAAATATGACAATATTCCTTCTCTCCCATTCGAACTAAGAGAGTGTAAAAGATAGGTAGTGTTAAGATTTTACTGAGGTTAAAAATTGTCGCCGAGGTCACCTTTTGTCTGAAGAACTGTATGCTGGCTGTCATCAGGGTCATCTTTTGTCTGAAAATGAGTACACTGTCTGTCATCGGGATCACCTATTGTCTGAAAATGAGTACACTGTCTGTCACCGGGGTCACCTTTTGTCTGAAAAATCAGTAAATCGTCTGTCATCGGGGTCACCTTTTGTCTGAAAATTAGTACACTGTCTGTTACCGAGGTCACTTTTTGTCTGATAATGAGTACACTGTCTGTCATCAGGGTCACCTTTTGTATGAAAATGAGTACAATGTCATCGGGGTCACCCTTTATCTGAAAATGAGTACACTGTCTATCATCTGGGTCACCTTTTGTCTGAAAATTAGTACACTGTCTGTTACCGGGTGCACCTTTTGTTTGATAATGAGTACACTGTCTGTCATCAGGGTCACCTTTTGTATGAAAATTAGTACAATGTCATCGGGGTCACCCTTTGTCTTAAAATGAGTACACTGTCTGCCATCTGGGTCACCAGTTGTCGGAAAAATCAGTAAATTGTCTGCCATCGGGGCTATCTTTTGTCTGAAATTTGTTTAACAACAGTCTAGCTATCTTTTATCTCAAAATCAGTACACTGTCATCGGGGCTATCTTTTGTCTGAAAATGAGTACACTTCAGGTCGTCGGTGCTGGCTTTCGAGTGAAAAATAATAAACTGTATTTCATCGGGGCTATCTTTTGTCTGAAAATCGGTAAAATGTATGTCATCAGGACCACCTCTTGTTTGAAAATCAATAGAATGTCATCAGGACCACCTATTGTCTTAAAATCAATAAACTGCCATCAAGACCACCTCTTATCTGAAAATCTTTAAACTAGTTGTCATCAAAACCACCTCTTGACTGAAAATCTTTAAACTGGCTGTCATCAAGACCACCTCTTGTGAAGAAAATCGGTACACTTCCTGTGAATACTGTTGCTGCTTTCTCTGATATAAAAGAACGAAAACAAAATATTTTACATGTACTTTTCTGATACTTAATTTAATAGTGATGATATAGTTGTCATATATCTTATTACATCGGCATCTGTACTCATTCTTAAGACGATGTCTTATAACCTACCGATACAAAATCTTATTTTTATTTTGACTGATAATTTCATAGAGTCGAACTTTACTTTGTAAGGAAATGTTTGTCTTAGACCCCCTTTAAAATGTATTTGATTGACACTTTTCAATTTTAAAACATCAGGGGAACCGCGACTTCTCAGTTGGTAAGGCGTTGAATTCGTAATACAATAGTCGTGGGTTCGATACCCCTGGGTCACAGGTTGGCTGCTTCAGTGTGTCCTTCGGAAAGACAATTAGCTTCCATTTCCTCCGCATTATATACTCAGTAATACGTTAAAAGATTCCGTTAACCTCTACCACCACCATCGCCAAAAGAAGAAAAGCACCAGAAATACTTCGATTCATATAATTACATTTAGTAACCAAAAAAAGTCTCCATGTTGTCTAATGCTTATACACTTTGAAAAGATTTGAAATAATGCATTGTATCGACGAAATATTACATAAAATAAAATACAGAATAATGATCCGGTTCATAAAATACAAAATCTCTGTATTTGCAAAATGATCAAAACATAAACCCAAACAAAATTTGTTTTTACATTTTTGTGTGATAATCTACTCCTGTCCGATTAACAAGACAAAAAAAACTAGGGAAAACATCTTAAAGTGGGCTTAGCCCCTATCCCATGCCAGAAAAGATCTATCATTTTTAAACAGAATCTAATATGTTTAAGAACGAATAAGAATTAAAAATTGCTATAGTGACAATTGCTTTCTATCCGAGCTAAACATTTATTTTCATAGAGATGTTTTAATATATTCATGTTTCATAACGATCACATGCAATTTTTATAAATCAAAAGGGTTTATATTTGCAAATACTCTACTTTAAATGTAAAATTCTAAATTCAAAACCCCATTTGGAATAAAGAAAGTGTTGAAAAAAATTCAAAATTCTTTTCGTCTCATTTAAACACGTACTTCAAGTTCTTAACTTTCTACAGTTGTTTTGAATTTTAGTAGCGGTAAAGATTTTATATACAATCATGTTCGTCTCCAAACTGTATTGGTTTAAAATTAGGTAAACTGTAGAACTGTTCATACGTTTTGTTTCCACTATTGTTCAAATTAACACTTAATGGGGATTACGCGATGGAAAATCAACTGCAAAAAGTTTATCCCTAAATTTATGGAGTAAGGAAAACAATATTAACAAATATGCGTTCATTCTAAAACAAGTAAAGGAGATTATTTAAAACTTTGCTTGATCTATTTCTATGATGCACGGATAAGGGAGGAAAAAAGAGTTTTATCAACTTTCCGTGAAAATGATAAACGAAGTATCGAATTAAAACACAGTGCTCTATGGTCAGTGTCGTTATTACGACGTTGTTACATCAGATCAATCACAAATAAAGATAAGAATTTCACGTACATCGGAGTAATGACCTAGTTAGTCAGATGTGTAAACATCTGAAATATAAGAGAGGTCGCTGAGTACTTTTTCAAATCTACAGAATCACACCTTTTTTGGCTCATGCAGAAGACATTTTGTATGCAGAAAATCAAAAGATTTTTATGACTAAAAGAACATAACATGAAATGAATCGCGTGCTTTTTAACGTATTGTTAACGACATTTCTAAGCTTTGAGTACAAGCCGTGAGTAGTTTTGAGTACAAGTCGTGAGTAGTTTTGAGCACAAGCCGTGAGTAGTTTTGATCTTTCAAGCGTGAAAGGCAGCAGAGGTATTTTTAAAATAGGTCTGCATAGCGAAGGAGAAAAAATGTTATGGGGTTGGTAACAAGCAATATGTGTCAGGCATTTTCCTACTTACGACTGGATTTATGACAACTGTTTCAGCCACTTTAACATTTAAAATGATATAGATTTGCTAAAATTACCCTAATATGTAATAAATTGTACTTAAACATGTTAATTAATATTTATGGATTTGAATTATGCCTCGGAATAGCAAACGTTTCAAAAACTAAAATGTTAATGGCTACATTTACTTATGCATCTTAACGAAAAGGTGATCCGATTCAGTCTAAATTTTCACATTGTTAGAACACTCATCAAATCAGGGATAAAATAGTTCAATGTTCCTAAAGTAAAAAGAAATGTCATAGACATTTCATTCACGAACTCAGGATGAAATTGAAAATTAATTATAAATAATTTTTTTTTACATGTAAACTTCAAACAGCAGCCATGGTTTCGGAAAGCAAATATGGTACGGATATGACAAACATTCACGATAACACAGAGGAAAAGATAGGAATCAACGAAAAAAGAGAAAGAAAGAAATTGTCTGTACTTGTTTTCCTAATTGATATGCATCCCTCTTATTCTTACTTTTGCGAATTTTAATAGAACTTTACAAAAGGCACACACACACACACACACACACTTTAAGAACGTCAATATGATGAAACTTTAGACATAAACTGAATTTTTAGCAGTGACAGTGCTAATTAAGCTCCCTGACTAAAAAATATTTTAAAAGAATACCTAAATTTATAGAGCATGTATTTAATACATCTGACATATTACAAATAAGACCAAGTCCAAATGCTAACACTATGCAATATCTACTAAGCCGTGAATTTGAATCTAAATATGGTATATTACCTCTTGTGTCTTTTTTATTATATGCATTTACTTTGGTACATTATAATTGCAATATTCTCTCGATTCGGATCAGTCCAATTAAAATGGCATTAACTAATGTCCTAATAAAGCTGCAATTATCACCTCAATATTTACACGTATCACAAGAACTAGGCATCATTTCCTTAGTAAAATCTATATAGAACTGTTTAATTGTTTGACTATTGATTGCCCTTCCATGCAAATATTAATATGGGCAAGGTAAATATCTCTCGTTTTCTTATATATGTCATTACGAGTAATAAGAAGGGAGTTTTGTACTTAACACTTATCAATTATACAAGAGTGGAATGTATATAAAATACAGTTTGCGATTTGAGAGCGGGTTCGGTTATGGTTCATGATTATCCATTCAGTGCCAAGGTGTATGCACTGTCATCGCTGCATTGAATTTCTTGGTAATGATAGACCAACTTCATGTGCATCACTCCACATTATTTACAGTGATGTTACGCATCAGTTGTTTTGCATTCCTCTCTCAGGCCTTCAAATTCACATCTGTTCCTGGAGTTTTACTGTTGACATTATAATATATTTTGTAGCAAAACTGTATCCTTTCCAATATAGTCCATAAAGTTCGTCTTTAAGTTGTAATTGTTATGGACATGTCACAATTAAGTTATTTCGTGGAAACTTTTGATTGCTGTTAATTACAAGGAATAATGAATTCAAAGGGAGGGTTATTCAAGTACATATTTGCATACAAATCCTATTGTCAAAATTTCAAACATCAATATTCTAATAATAGAATAATAGCTTAAAAGTCCTTGCATATTTAATAAAGAAACAGCTACTGCATCA
Organism: Sinohyriopsis cumingii; assembly: GCA_028554795.2. NCBI lineage: Eukaryota > Metazoa > Mollusca > Bivalvia > Unionida > Unionidae > Sinohyriopsis > Sinohyriopsis cumingii. The sequence goes on from CM068829.1 coordinate 50,624,188, forward strand.
CTATAAGGTACGGTCAAGTGTGTTGTTTTACAATATAAATAATAGTATAGTGTTTACATTACTAATTAAACATTAACTGCTATTCATAAATGTAGCTAATTGGCGCACTAGGCTGTTTTTCTTGCTGCATGGATTTTGTTGATTTCAATTTATTCGTTATCATTCATGTCAACATCGATTTTATAACAAATCAGGTACAGATAATAAAAGAAAACTAATTGTTATGCATGTCTATATTATGTGTGTTAATTTTTTATGAATATAGATCGTAAGGATCATTTTTAAACACATTACATAGATTCAAGATAGTGGGTTTGTACTTTAGGATGATGTCATTTGGTTTTAGTAAATATCTTATTGTGGCCTTTTGACCTTGGAAGTTGTGCAATAAATATTGTTGAAGAATTTGATGGGATTTGAGTTCAGGTCATTGGTTTTGTCATAGAAAAATGAGGTAACCTAATTTCTGATTGGTTCGCTGCTAATGACCTGACCATGTTGACAAGTAGAATAATTTGGAGTTGATTTTTCGATCTTCATTATGTGGTGTTTTTTTTTTCTTTTCTTTTTTGTATAAGGGATTTTTTTTACATGAGATTTGATTATCCCAATCTTAAACATCAGTCTTAATGGAGTAATTTTAAGTATGTTCATTTGAGAGGATTTAATTTACTTATTTCAATTATTCATTGTAATTAGAAGGCACTCGTTAATTTTGGGCTAAGTAGCTGTTTTGGAATTACTGTGAATTCATTTAAAGATATTTTGGATTATATTATTGTGATACATCAAGACTGTAAGCACATCAGACTATTCCAGACTATTGGCACATCAGCCCAATAGATTAGACTTGATTCTAAACACCATTGGAACGCATCTGGAATACCCGATAATGTTGTACTTTTGACATAACTTTATGACTATTTAGGATTTCATTCAACATACTGTAAGTTAGTTTGAATATTTCACTTTGCGTTCCAGGAAATAAATTATTTGTTAAATTCTATAAAATGTGTTGGTTTTCACTCTTGTCTTTTACTTACGACCATAGAGTCATAACATAACCTTGACTAAAATGTGCGATACAATTATGAAATAATATTGTTCAGGGTATAAAATAAACACATTATCAGTACAGTAACTTGAACATGGTGCTTTTATAGTGTCTCAGCCGAAGGACATCGGATGCTTGACCCAGGGACTCGCGAGATCCGGTGTTCGTCCGCTATCAGACTCGACACGATACAATTGCTAGATTAAATTACTATACTAAAATCTGTATACATTGATTATTATTATCATCATTGTGCAGCTATTGAAAAATGATCTATTTCTTGAGGCTGGTCTGAAACCTTGCATGAGATGCGCATCTGATAGTCAGATTTCTCGCTGACAAGGATGACATCATGACAATAGAGACAGCGGCTGATTAATAGTTTAAGGGGGCACTCGACATATAATATGAATTTCTGAGAGAGTAACATGTGTAAGGTGAAAATGACTGTTCCCATGTTCTCAAAAAATCAGCCCGAACGAGCCTAAAGTACACTATAATTAGCAGTTATTGAAATAAGGAAAATCAATATTGCCAGACTTGACAATACCATTTTCTGAACGTTCAATGAATGAATTATAAAATACAAAAACTTGAAAAGAAAAAGAAAAAATTATCGGCTCTTGCTTTACAATTGTCTTATGAAGTCCAGGTCAAAATGTCCAAGCGGAGCCAGCATACATTTTTAAAGATGCACATCTAAAGTAAGGCCAAGCTGTATTATATATAACCCTACAACACCAATGAATCATTCACCAAAATAAAGGGAATTAAAAGTTCATTGAACAATACGTAAGATATACAAGATCCTTTTTAAATAGCCAGTATAACCCTATGCAAAAATATGAAACTATAGAGCGCCGTCAGTATCAGTGTCGTCTTCATCCCAGCCTTCTGTTAATGAGTGTCACCCTATTCAGTCTACGTTCTTAATTGGCGCTCTAGAGTTTCGTATTTTGCATAGGGTTAGATTTTTAAAGAAAACAACTTTATCTATTACAATAACTGCTAAAGATATTGTATTTTAGACTAATTTCGGTCGATTTTTGAGCACATGTGAGCAGTCATTGTAGTTAGCAATGTGTGAAGATCATGTACAACTTCCACAAGGACAATATCCAAAGAACTTTTAGCCACAGTACATGAAAGTAATATTGAGGTATGCCAACATTCTCTCCATTGTACATGTTGCAAATGCAAACAACGTCACTTTACACTTGTAACACATTCTCAGAAGTTCATAATATATGTAGAGCGCCCCCTTTGTTAAGAGAGTAAGCTGGATATGATGACGACACTGTTGATAGTGATAAGAAAGTAGGTTGGATATGATGACGACGCTGATTAATAATGTTAAGAAAGCAGACTGGATAAGATGACGACACTGATTAATAGATAAGAAAGTAGACTGGATATGATGACGACACTGATTAATAATGTTAAGAAAGTAGACTGATATGATGACGACACTGATTAATAGATAAGAAAGTAGACTGGATATGATGACGACACTGATTAATAGATAAGAAAGTTGGCTGGATATGAAGACACTGATTAACAGTGATAAGAAAGAAGACTGGATATGATGACGACACTGATTAATAATGTTAAGAAAGTTGGCTGGATATGAAGACAATGATTGATAGTGATAAGAAAGAAGGCTGGATATGATGACGACACTGATTAATACTGTTAAGAAAGCAGGCTGGATATGATGACGACACTGATTAATAGTGATAAGTCTTATCTTACGCGTTTAGGCTCGAATAAACAGTAACACAAGAATAAGTAAAAACAACAAGCTTTGAAAAAAATTAACAAATAATTTATATCCCTGGAGAAAGAAAAAACACACTGTAAAAATGAAAAAAGAACTTATGGTTTTTAGGAATCAAAACCAAAAATAATCCAAGAATAATCCACGAATACAATTTTAGAAGTCCTAATAATTAAATGTTCTAATGAATTCAAGTTCGAGTCCCGACGAAGAATCCAAGATGGAAGGCGATAACGTATGCTGTATCCTGTACTGTACTGTTGTCTACAGTTCCTTGTAGAAACACAAGAAATAACACTCCAGTGTCGGAAATCCGAATACAATTTTTAAGAAATATCTTTGTTCAAGAATTTTGTATGAGCACAGAGAAACGAATTAATGTTTTAGAATCCAAATAATTCAAATAAACATTAAAATAACTCTAAACTGACACAGCAAAAGAAACACCTTTACGTCCCAATGTTTAGAAGCCCGACTGACTAATTGTTCTACAGACATCGGTATAAAACCTGAAACAGATGCACATTATAAGGGTCACGTGATCATGTTTACATCACGTACTCTCAACGTGGCCGTGACAAAAAAAAAAAAACAATCATTTTACTCTAAGAATAAAATTTTTAAAAGTTGTTTACTTCACTAAAATCTATTTACAAGTCGAGGGTCAAGTATCCAATACAGCCTTGATCTCAACCTTATTATTCCCACAGTAAAATAAATTTTTTAAAAAAATTCTTCACGCGACTGTTACTAATTTGAATTAAGGTCGGGAACTAAGTTAGCTTTAGGTGTTTAAAAAAATGAACAGTCAAGGTCAAACTATTTTCTGGAAAAAAAATTCCAAATCACGTAAACAAGATTATAATAGCATGCAACAAAATAAAAGATTTAAAGCTGGCAAACAAACAATAAATTTAAAATAAATATAAATTAAATCAGATATAAATTAAATTAGATCTGTATAACATAAGAAAGTAGGCTAGATATGATGACACTGATTAATAACATTTTTTTTACATTTCGTATATTTGGTAATTCATTCATTGTACTTTCAGAAGCTGGTATTGTCTAGTCTGGCAAAATCCATTTTCCCTATTTGAATAGCTGCTAAGGATAGTGTACTTTAGACAAATTCAGGCTGATTTCACTGGTCAACAGTGAAATCATTACTGACTTGAAAAGGCCCTAATCTGTAGTATTTTGGTGTGCCGAACACGAATATAACCGTGAAAAATTTGTATTGGCTCTCGTTTTGAAGATATTCATATACCTCATTTTCTATGTTTCACTGTGTAAATTTCTCCAGTAGGACTGCAGCAACATCCGGAATAATGATGTAACATTGCATAATACCATCATGCTCACATCATCCACAGTTGATTGCATCATTTTCTGATGCAATGCAATACTAATGCCATGCGGCTGCTGAAGTAAGTTGACGTCAGCAGTGTACTATACATGTGTAGGCCTATTATACTAATGCCAGGCGGCTGCTGAAGCTGACGTAAGCAGTGTACTATATAAAGCCCAATCAGATAGGTTCAGCATTTAAAATATTTTAGACGTTGTGTGAGACAGTTCAAGCTACTGTTACATAAAACTTATTATTTTATCCATTTATGTACAATAAAGAACAGTAATGCCTCGAAAGTGTGTTAATACCGCGGACAATTTTTGCTATATTTGTGGGGAAGTGACATTTGCCAACCAGAAGAAAAGTATCAATTCTCAAGTGAAGAAGGCATATCATCTTTACTTCGGATGCAAGGTTGGTGACCAAGACAAGCCTTGGGCTCCGCATATATGCTGTGCTACATGTACAACACAGCTTTCACAGTGGTTGAATTGCAAAAGGTCATCAATGCCGTTTGCAGTCCCAATGGTGTGGAGAGAGCCAAGCAACCACCTAAATGACTGTTACTTCTGCTTGGTTCCTCCTCTTTCCGGCGGAATAACGAAGCGAAAGAAGTCGAGAATAGTCTACCCAAACATTCCGTCTGCATTGAGACCAGTTCCACATGGTGAGGGACTTCCTATTCCAGAACCTCCAGCAGAATATTCTCTTGATTCATCTGACGAAGACAAAGGTGAGTCGACCTGTTCTTCCCCTGGTCCATCAGCATGCAGTGATCCAGATTTTCACTGTGGTGCATCATCAACCCCACACAGAATAACACAGGAAGAACTAAATGACCTGATTCGTGATTTGGACTTATCAAAGAACAAGGCAGAATTGCTAGGATCAAGACTCCAACAATGGAATCTTCTAGAAGAAGATGTCACAATTACTGCATATCGAAAGCGCCACCAGCAATTGGAGCCTTTCTTCAGAAAGGAAAGTAATCTGATATTCTGTTCCGATATTGAGGGCCTCATGAATGCTTTAAAAATCACTCATGACCCACAAGAATGGAGACTATTTGTGGACTCTTCGAAACTGAGTCTCAAGGCTGTGCTTTTGCACAATGGAAACATTCTTCCATCTATTCCAGTAGCGTATGCTGTCCACATGAAAGAGACATACGATAACTTAAGGCAGCTACTGAATTCCATTGAGTATAACAAGTACAGCTGGCACCTCTGTGGTGATTTGAAGGTAGTTGCCCTTTTAATGGGACTGCAGCAAGGATATACAAAATACATGTGTTTCTTATGCCAGTGGGAAATGCACTACATGAGGAAGGAATGGACTCACAGGCAGAATGTAGCCATTGGAGAGAAGAATATCCAACACCCAGTTCTGGTTGAGGCTCAGAAAATCTTGCTACCACCCCTTCACATCAAACTAGGTTTGATGAAGAACTTCGTGAAAGCCATTGACCGGACTTTGCCAGCATTTCGATACCTGCATGAAAAATTCCCTCGACTCAGCGAAGCAAAGATTAAAGAGGGAGTTTTTGTGGGTCCTCAGATTCGAGAGCTTTTCAAAGATGACCGGTTCAACAACTTGCTGGAAGGTGACGCGAAACAAGCATGGAATGCTTTTCGCCTAGTTTCTACAAACTTCCTCGGAAATGTTAGGGCAGAAAACTATAAGGAACTAGTAGAAGACATGTTGATGAAGTATAAGAAACTTGGCTGCAATATGTCTCTAAAGATTCACTTCCTTCATTCCCATTTGGATTTCTTTCCTAGCAACTGTCGTATTGTTAGTGATGAACACGGCGAACGTTTTCATCAAGATATCGCAACAATGGAACAAAGATACCAGGGAAAATGGTCCACTACAATGCTGGCTGACTACTGCTGGACACTCCTCAGAGATGCTCCCGAACAGCTGTACAAGAGACAGGTGAAGAAATCTAAGATGTAGTCAATGACTTGATTTTTTATAGGTAGGCTATTACAGTTGACCTTTTACTATTGGAATGCATTTCGTTATGTCAACATTAATTTCTTGCAGATTGCAAAAAAACTAGAGCCAATTTTGCAATTTGACTGCCATATTCATGTTCAGCACATAAAAATTGATAAGAATTGACTAATTTTATTTCAGTAACATGACTTTTGTAAAAATTTGTTGTCCAGTGTTTATGGAGCACAAGGGTGCAGTCATTTTAGTTAGCAGTGTGCTAAGATCGTTTCCAATTTCCAAAAGTACAATATTCAAAGAAATGTCAGCCAAATTACAGCAAAGTAGCATAGAGGTATGCCAACATTCTCTCCACTGTGCATGTTTTAAATGCAAACAACTTCACCTTACATACGTACCTCTCAAAAGTACATAATAACTGGTGTGCGCCCCCTTAATAGTGAATAAGAAAGAAGGATGGATATGATGATGACACTGATTAATAATTTTAAGAAAGAGCGCTGAATTGACTTTAGAGACTTTTAGTTCACAGTTTTATCATATTAACACAACCCTGTTTTCATTTTTCTCATATACGGAATTTATAATTATTGATAGTATTAAGTCTTTATATATCAGTCACTTACATGTAGCTGATAAAAGTTCCCTCTAAACTAGCTTTGTTTGCTAAATGATGACCGTCTTTACTCTCGTATAGGTCAATTCAGCTATAAATAGAGCAGGCACAGATCTGCTTTCGAGTAATCTGATGGCAGATCGGGTCTATGAAGTTTGTTAAGACCAATCCGTTGAACAAATTATGCAGACACTGATCTGTTATGCACAGATCATGGTCTATATTGTTTGCAGTTGCATTCGATTTAATAGCGAATACGGACGGTACAGTATTTAAAGGTTAGATTAACTTTAAACACTGACTAAAATTAGTTTGTCATAAACGTGTTATTTGATATTAAAGGAAAACTAGTGAGCGTTGACCGTAGTAATACTGTACTACTGCTTCCCTCGCCTGTTGAGACGATTGTCAAATTGATATCTGTGTTCAGATCCACAAATTCCCAAATCAATAATGATAAAAGAAAATGCGTACTATGACCATTGTTAAGAGAGACAAAGGGACTGAGTGCTCTTTAGGTGCGTTCGAACGAAGGAACGACGGTCTTCTGTTTATCAGCTTTATGTGTTCTACCCTCACTTGATGAAGGTGTCATTTTACATTTCCTAGCACATTTGATTCCCTGTTTTACTTTCGTCCTGTGCTATTCATTTTATTATTAGAAAACTTTTATCAGTGTTTTGGTTTCTAGTAGTTTTATCAGTAACACATTCTATAATAGAATCAATCTTATGCAGTTTCGAGCCTACAAACACAATTCATGTCAGAGCTAAGGAAAATATATCACGCAATGTTAAGCAACAACGTAAAAATAAATAATCTGAAAAAATACTTGTAAGAAGAAAAAGTGCAGTTTCGCCATTGCTTCATTGGAAGGTTTATCATACCACACCATCGTCATTACTTCCGGCATGTATTTCAAAGTACAGATTGAAAACGATGGGTAAACTGGAAGACATCATATTTAACCGAAAGGACTGAAACTTCTTTTGCAATTTTTGGACTTATTGCATTGACATTCTTTGATTAGTATATGATACTTAGATTTGTTAAAATGAACATACATACTACTACTAACAGTACGAAATTTTAAAAATCAAAAACAACCCGGAAAGAGTCTTATACTGCAGTAATAAAGCTGCCAAAAAGTCAGATCTGATAATAACAAATATTTGGACGCTTTAGGAAAAGACGGCTATGACGTTACATGTTTACATCCGGGTTTCCGCCAGAGGTATAATCTGGTCAGTCTCGCTAGAGGACATGCATTTATCAACTTCAATATACACAATTGATCAATCAATCATGTGGAGTACAAACATGCCCATAATAAAAATAGAGACTTTCCGATGTGTTCGGTTTTTAATGTTATGTATATCTTTGATGAAGAGTCTAAAAATGGTTGGAAAATGAAGATCTTACCAACGCGTGCAGATATCATGTCAATGGACGATTTACACGATGTTCCAGCAGACATTGTGAAAATGACAATTAAATACATTTGCCTCTGATTATTCATAAATTGGTATTGAACTCGTATAGCCACATGCCAATTCAATTCGGAGATTTATTGTCCCATGACAGCTTTATTTTAGGAATGAAATTAATCTCCTCTAACTCTTGCATCAACCATTTACCCGTGAAGCCAGCGAACATATTTCAAATCGCCAGATAGCTTACGATATTATATTTATATTGTTTCTATTTAATTTGTATATAGCATTAACCTCACACAAAAAAGGAATTCATGTACACTCAGTTGTAACTAATTACCGAGAGTTAGGGACTATTTAATGATCAAACGAAGATAATGTGTCTCCTTTATCTAAGATAAAAAATTCCAACATAATATGATGGATTTACATATTGCACATATCAGAGCAAAATTATTTTTTTTCAAGCTATTTGATGGGCACATTCTTCCCCCAAAACATAAAGCCCTCGGAAAAGTAACTGATCGATCCCAGACATTACTGATATTCTGCTTCAGCAACATCATTATAATGATGATGGTTATTACGATGATAATATTGATGATAAAAGGAACATTGTAATTATGTTGTGTTGATTATTCTGTCGACTCTTCACTGTCGACTCGTCCTTCAATACATTCTCAGCGTGGTAGTCATATGTACTCTCCACTATATTGGTTATTGACTTGCACCTGTGGGGGATACCCGGATGTAACTCGATGACGTAACGATATCTTTTCCTAAAGCCCATGTTCCGCTTGCCTTGCAAAAGAAAGTATGTTGGATAATAATACTGTTAGCATATAGCAAAACTGTCGCTTGCAATGATTTTACACAACTGGGCTGCATTTCCACGTGTACACAATCCTGATGACACCACAACGAAAAGGAGTGCCAACAATAGTCATCTTCCATTTTCATTTGCTATGGTATCATTATTGACTTTAATTTAATTCTCTCTCTCTCTCTCTCTCTCTCTCTCTCTCTCTCTGACTGTTTATGCTAGTACATCACATAGAATCGAGGAAACTCAGCTATATTTTACGACGTCATTCTATTGAATACGTAAATCAGTCTTATGTCTCAAACTGATCATCAAATTGATAAAGGAAACTCGGTCGAACTAAGCTTTAGATTAATATCTTCAGCGGAAGATTAAAATTGCGGAAGCTTTCCTTTGCCCAGTTACTTCAGTTATTTCGATTAATAATAATCAAATAGTTTCTGGCCAGTAGTCAAAGCACATGCACATCTATAGATTGGAGGGCACCATAGTTCATGCGACATATCCAGATGAAATGCAATATCATTGTCCTTTGATGACCTTTAGAAGAGTATCTCCACTTGATCTTTATTCTCATGAATAATATAATAAAAATCACTACAGTTTCTAGAAGATAGACCCCACATGGGCATTCATGGTATCCTTATATTATAAAAATGGTCAAAATTATCATTTATTGGGCATTTTCTATAGATTTCTATAGAATTCCAATACCTCTTTAAGATTTTGTGCAAATATTGGCACAAGCGTTCACTTTATCAAGAAGTCTTATATACAGATAGTCATTCTGTTGCAATATTGACACTTCAAATTCTTTAGTGTTTTGGTGAATAGGCTAAATCTTGGATTCTCGAAAACTTCCTCCAGCTAATTAGATTTGCTTTCTTTGAACTGTTCCATCGTCCTGCCCTTTGATCTGAGGCGTGCTTTTTCTTCGATGTCCTGGCGGGATCGTATCAGAGCCGGGTCAGTTTGGAAAGAAGAAAGAAGTTAGACCTTAAAGCAGGTATCCAAAATTGAGTTAAAAACAGTTTGGCAGCTCAGATATTCAAAGGATATATATTTCTGTTTTCTTTCTTTCTCTTTTCTCTTTGGCTAATAGAACCCTATCTCTCTTTTGTAAACGGCTTCGAACGTATGATGTATACGACAGCACAGAGGTACAATGTTTAATTGTATTTAAAAATTGTTGTTGTACCGTATAATTTTAATGTAAAATTCATACATGAATCAAGTTCAAAATTTTAAAGCTCGGATTTCAAGCTTGAATGCTGATATTATAGTAAAGATAATTTGCCCTTTTAACACTGAAATGTGTTTCTAATACTAAGTTATCAGGTAAAAGTGGCCTTGAAGACTAAATTTATTTAAATTGGCTTGTTTCACAAGCTTCACCAGACGTAAAGAATGATCATTTAGTATGCATGCAATCTGTTATTGCAGCACACTTGTCTATTTATCGAAATTGTTTATTAGACTGTAATGTCAAAGTTTAAATGTATACGGCGATGAGAATCACATTAAATATGATACCTAACTTTGCGTTGACGTTTACCATATTCAAAATGTTCTCATGAAATGTAAGATACGCATCTTATTCACAAGTTTATTTTATTTAATACATAAATTAACTTTTTCTGCCACAAATGGACTAAGAGTTATATTTTCTTTTTTGAAGTTTAATGTCGTGTCAGTTTTATTGTAATCAGCTCTATGCAAGGAACGTGATCCATATATGAAGGTCTAAAACGGACATGCGTAAACACTACATTCATTATAAGTAACATGCATAAAAACGTTGCATGCTTTAATACGATGAATGCATTATTTGTTGCATACAGTATATATTTCTTACATCTATACCTTGACCGCTCCGGTGGCCTAAGTGGTTAAAGCGTCCACCTCTGACGCGGGAGGTAGCGGGTTGTAGTCTTTAATATGCTAATATGCCAGTGGCCTGGATAGTGGTAATGTGCTAATAGTCTTTTGATGTATGAAAATAATATAACCTAAACACGTTCTTGTCTGAAATCTCAATAATTCCAAATTAATGTTCCGGTCCAAGAATATGGTAACATATGGGGTGGGTGGTTGGGTTATGTGCTTTCTTATGTAAAGGTATTAATAATTTTAAAGAAATGCTCCAAGTCAGGACCTTTTAATTTTTGGCTGCATGAAATTGTGATAATATGTATTACACAAATGATATTATATGCTGGCTGTCATAACCTCAACGTAGTTATTCAGCAAGAAATGGGTGACCCACCGAGGAAGTATTTTGAAAGTTAGCCTTAAATTAAGAGTGTGGAGGGAGATAACTGCTTATTTAGTATGGCACAATACTGCCTTTGAATTAAGCCTAAATCAATATCAATGAATTGAATTTGATTGAATTTAATTGATTCCTATTTTTGTACTATATATATATATATATATATATATATATATATATATATATATATATATATATATATATATACACACACACATATATATATACATATATATATATATATATATATATATATATATATATATATATATATATATATATATATATATATATATATATATATATATATATATATATATATATATATATATATATATATATATATATATATATATATATATATATAATTCAAGACAATTTTTGATAATAAATTAAAATTCACTGACTGGTATTATTTTTATAAGTATCTACGAGCTTCTTAAAGTTTTTCAGTAAAGTTATAATTATAACTACCTCGGTATATTGTTCTTTTTATTTGGTTGAGATATGTAGATAGAGACGCTGATGCTGACAGTTATCTGCCGATCTTTGAATTTCGCTCCTATTTATACTCTTCGGAAAATAGTCATGTGACGTAATTTTAACCAATCATTCCTTGTCCAGGACGTCGAACAGACCTGATTGTGCCAAACAGATTCTCTACAACCAGTGACACAAACTGATGGTTAATATACAATTTAACAATCATCACTTGTCCGTTCACACTCTGTCATTAGCAAATATATAAGCATTACGTATTATATCGTGTCTGTCAAACGTCAAAGTATTTGAAGTCGTAACCAAGACTGCTAAGCTTGGGTGAAGAGTAAACAAGTACCAATGAATGCTGATAACACTGAAAATACGTAGGCCAGAATAAAAATGAAGAATACAATATTAAATATTAAAAATATACTCATACTTGTATAAAAGAAGATCAGCATTTACAATCACAAAGTGAAATTTAATCAAAATGTAAACTTGACAAATTTACTGCTTGGAAGCGGTCATGGAATCTAGCGTCGGCCATCTTGGATGTAGACGTATTTTCATGATGTCAGCTGTTTGAATCAAGGAGCTTAGCGCTATTTAAATGATGATTTGGATGGGAATTTAACTGTCATAAACATATTTCTGGGTGTGACAAATTGATATAAAAGAAGATTCCATAAGATTTTGTTAGTATTTAACGACATGAGATGTTGAGCTCAATGAATGTTATTACCACATGAATGGCGATCACACTTGACATACAAAAGGAACAATTTAATAAAGATTTCAGGGTAAGTCACGACCTATACATTTCTAATCACATTGCATTGTTCTAATTCACTCCTTCAGCAGTTAATATATTTTCACTGACATGAACAACATGTTTAATTTATGACATAAAAAACACCTTCCCCGTCCATCATGTTAAAGCTTTAGAGCAGGCATGTCTATTACAATATTATCGATGAGCACTTTGTATTTCTAGTGAATAATAATTTAAATAAATAAATCCACCAAATGAAAAACTTAACACAACAATAAGGCTGATTCTGCTTCGAGCTGTTAAGACAAGAATGAGTAATATTTCGATGAACAAGATTATATAGCTCTCTACTTGACCTAGGTCGCAATTACGATTTTCTGAAAATACTGTCACGTAATAAAATTTTCCGTTCTTCAATATTCTGATATCGGATTCAAGACCGTATCTTTTAATTCCAATTCAGGTAAACATGTTTACATTAATAATGGTCTGACTATGTAATCCACAATCATAAGGGCATATTAGCTGCTCATTATGTTCTTTATAAAATACATGTCCCTGGTCGGGTACACAGTGAACTTGATTTTGGACAAAGTCAAGTAAAAATACAAATGTTTATAACGTATAATCATTAAGAAAAGCCAAATAATGATACAGATTAAATATACATAATAATATGTTGTGTACATTATACGTAGCATACATGTATACATTGTGTACATTATCAGTTGCATACATGTGTACATTATCATGAGATTACAGAGTTTTTATTCGGACTATTTTTTCGTCTAAATTTTATAATTATATAATTGTTTATATAAAAAAACCATGTTACTATTAAGTTGAATTTGATTTCAGGAAATATCAAACATAGACAAATTAACATCATTTTAGTTTGTAATTATTTTGACAAAATTCAGATTTGTACTGCACTCTTTCATATTATCATGATCAGTGGGGTAAGCGTTATGTGATGCATTGCAAGACATAGACATAGAATCTTGTTAACCATACTTGCAAGAAAAATCACTTAATTCTGATGCGCATGTCATTATTGTAAGCCAGCGCCTATCATTTTTGAAGAGACAAAATGCTTGCATCTCAGACAGTTCTGAATATTATATTTTAAATTAAATACGGGTTTATTTCTAAGGACTATAATTTACTGACGGCATACCTATTTGCATTCATTTGACGGAAATCTATGTATCGTTTGAGGTCTGGCTCTCATTCTGAGACCATGATGCTCAAAATGGCGGTGTCTAGTGACAACGATAGCGTAATCATAGTACTAGGAAGAGGGAACCCTCTTGCAAATTGTACAATCTTGCATGAATGTGATACATCTAAACTGTTATCAGGTAGGTGCGTTACTTCCACTCATTTCGTACGTTAGGTGTCGGTAAAATCCTGAAAACGGCACACTTCATCACACTTGATGTATGTATAAAAGTAGATTGCTATATAGATGTCTTGGAGCTGAGTTTGCATTGAAGCTGGTTCTGTATTTCAAATTCCTTTTTAGGAAGGTTCGATGCATATTGCAGATGAATCTCAGAGATATATTGGTACCAATAGATGAATAGACTAACGGACCAAGAGTGAAGAAGGACTGCCCATTACAATTTTGATGGTAGAAACGCCTGTCATGCAGTTATTATTATTATCACAACGCTAGTGAGAAACCAGCCCCGGCGCCTTTGAATCCTTCCGATACCGTTTTCAAGGGCAAAAGCTACACGGGACGACTATACGAACGAGACAAAAACAAAACACAGTAACGATATTATATCTTTTAGCGTCTGTACATTATCTTTTTTGTCCTTTGTTTCTCCTATCTCAGTTGTGAAATGGTAGTGTATTCCATCCGTTTACCATAAGTAAAAGGAAAGACTTTTTGGTAGGCATCATTTCTGCTCTCCTTGGTCCTGATTGGAAGCTTTACAAGGGACCAAACCCCTGATTTTATACCTGCCTTTATCCTACATATTGAAACAGTAATAGAATTGTCTTGACGGCCTTGGTATTAGGGGAAAACAAGGTACTTCCAGCCAAACTCACGCGTGTGTTTTATTTGCTTGGTAGAGATTGCATTTGCTGTAGCATTATCAGAATTATAAAACTTGTATGTGGTCCTTTAGCTCAGTCAGACATCTTTTTTTTAAAACTACATTATACGTGGGTCATAGGTCACCCAAAGTGCCCAATTCCTTTATATTTTCATTGTCTTTAATAGTTTTAGAGTTTTGTTTTCAAAGACATTTCGAGGTCAAGGATTTTCCGGACACAATTTATATCTAAGGATTTATTTATAGAGATTATTCCATTGATTCCTCAGTGTATAATTATATTACATAGATCGAAATGATCATTAGATCCTGTCTTGATATGAAATGTGATTTACAATCTACGCTTTTATTTAATGTCTTTTATCTGCTAATAATATTTCCACAAGCAAGAATTCCGACATATAAAACAGACGCATTTTTTTCATACTTAAGAACGAATCTACTTAAAACTGTAATATATTTTTTGAGAAATGTTGTATGCAAGCTGTCCCGTTTCATTTCAATTTCGTTAAATCAAATAGGGTCTGTACCTTTTAGACAGTATATTTAAGTGGTCAGTCAAAAATGGTTGTATTAGAATTTAGGTATATTATTAGCACCTAGTTTATTATGAAAATTAACATCATGTGACCGTGGAAGTTAAATAACAATTTCCATAACATATGATTTAATGAGAGTTTAATAACAACTTCAATGACATATGGTACCATGATAGCTTAATAACAACTTCAATGACATATGGTACCATGATAGCTTAATAACAACTTCAATGACATATGGTACCATGATAGTTTAATAACAGCTTCAATGACATATGGTACCATGATAGCTTAATAACAACTTCAATGACATATGGTACCATGATAGTTTAATAACAACTTCCTTAGCACATAGCGCATGAAAATTTAAAAACAAGTATAATGCCATATGGTGCCTTGAGAGTTTTCTAACAACTATTATAACTTGTGGTACCCTTAGAGTTGAACAACAACTTCCATAATATATGGTACAATGAGAGTTGAACAATAACTTCCATAATATATGGTACCCTGAGAGTTGAATAACAACTTCCATAATATATGGTACCCTGAGAGTTGAATAACAACTTCCATAATATATGGTACCTTGAGAGTTGAATAATAACTTCCATAATATATGGTACCTTGAGAGTTAAGCAAAAGCGTACAAAATATAAACAATACGAAAAAAATTAAATAATTAACACCACAAATCCGGAGATAGAAAGGAGGAACTGTACCATTTAAAAGTTTCATCGTCATCATCATCATCGTTGTCGTACTCATATGGAAGGTCAACATGAGTTGGGGGGGGGGAGGAGGTCCAGAAACTCAAGTCACATGAAAGAGAAGTTTGCGATTTCATTTCAGTGGAACTTCGTAATACATTTTCACCAACATTTATGTGCATAACTAAGTCCTCTTACCTTAGAAATAATAATACACAGGACGGAAAAATTTGCGTATGTAAAAATATTAAATAAATACAATATTTAAGAAAACTTTTAACCAGGAATTTTAGTTCGTATTTAAGTGAGTGATCATTCTCTCCCTTTTTCTTCCAGATAATATGTTGTTCTTGGAACACCACTGTTGCATTGCTGAAGAATTATTTTGCAGCGATCCATGAAGAAAATAAATTGAACAAGAATATAAATCGTTTATTTCGTGACCTACATTTCTCAAACCATCAATTTAGAAACCTTGTCTGATCTCGTAAACCACAAGATTTTACAAAACACAACCTGAACAAATAAACGAAGTGGATTCAACACGATTCTAGATGTTGATGCACGTATAGAGTATTCTACCGGACAGGTATGAACCTATAAAGCAGACGGCACATTAAAACTGATGTAATCGTTCAAAGTGTTCAAAGTAATGTAGTCGTTCAAACTAATGTAGTCATTCAAAGCGATGTAGTCCTTCACAGCAATGTAGTCGTTCAAAGTGTTCAAAGTAATGTAGTCGTTCAAAGCGATGTAGTCCTTCACAACAATATAGTCGTTCAAAGTGTTCAAAGTAATGTAGTCGTTCAAAGTGATGTCGTCCTTCACAACAATGTAGTCGTTCAAAGTGTTCAAAGTAATGTAATCGTTCAAGGTGATGTCGTCCTTCACAACAATGTAGTCGTTCAAAGTGTTCAAAGTAATGTAGTCGTTCAAAGCATTTTAGTCGTTCAAAGTAATATAGTTGCTCAAAGTAATGTAGTTGTTCAAAGCGATGTAGTCCTTCAAAGTGATGTCGTCCTTCACAGTAATGTAGTCGTTCAAAGCATTTTAGTCGCTCAAAGTAATATAGTTGTTCAAAGTAACACAGTTGTTCAAAGCAATACATTCTTTCAAAGTAATATAGTTGTTCAAAGTAATGTAGTTGTTCAAACTAATGTAGTCGTTCAAAGCGATGTAGTCCTTCAAAGTGATGTCGTCCTTCACAGTAATGTAGTCGTTCAAAGCATTTTAGTCGCTCAAAGTAATATAGTTGTTCAAAGTAACACAGTTGTTCAAAGCAATACATTCTTTCAAAGTAATGTAGTTGTTCAAAGTAATGTAGTCGTTCAAAGTAATGTAGCTGTTCAAAGCAATACATTCGTTCAAAATAATGTAGTTGTTCAAAGAGACAGTTTAACTTGTATATCATGTATTTGCCTTTTTATCGTGATTTGTTGTGTTTTGCTTCCTTTGTTTTCTTTGTACTTATCTTAATATACTCACAAATGAAACGGTAGGTCTAGTGTCAAGGTCATCACTTTTTCAGAAGCACCCAACTTGAAAAGGGCTTACGACATAGCAAGCTATTAGCCAAAAATCCACGTTGTACAAAATTACTATACCTCATACATGTAAGTTCATTCTTATCCCTTGTAAGTCAAGGGCCGTGGTAGCTGAGTTGGGGTCTAATCATAAGGTTGCGAGTTTGATAACTGCATTTGCCAACCCGTCTCAGCTGCCTCACCGCATCTTTGGTAATGACACTAAGATCTCGTTTCTTCTGCATGTTATAGCCAATAAATGTTCAAAGTACTGTTAAACCAGCAAATGTTCTTTGTAACTCGATTGGTCCATAAATGTGATATAGACCGCCTGATCTTTATTCTGTGCAGGTCAAGTTATACGAGTGGGTCGTAATCGATACTCATTGGTATCATATATATAAACACCCACATTTGTCTTTCTGTGTGTCACAGCTGCCAAACACGAGGTCGCGGGTTTGACACTCGCAGCGGCATCACAATTTTTTTAAATACATTTTTCTATTTTTATGTTTTTTTTATCTCGCTCATTCCATTTTTTCTTCATTTTTTAATTTATTTTTTATCTTGAAGCTTTCGTTTATCATTTCCGTCCCTGAAATGGAAATATCTAGCAAAATAATAATTATATTTGTATTTGTTTTCATATTATATAATCTTTTTCTTATTGCATGATAGCAATTGCCTGAAAACAAATCAATAAGCAATGTATTCTTATGACAAACAAAACAGGTAAATGTGTGTAGTAGGTCATATGCTGTTTGAAGTGGCTTCTCTTTTCGTGTCTACCTTAGACACTGTGGATTTAAAGCTACGCATATTATTCCTATTTAGTAATCACATTTGAATAGATAAATAAAAATAAACATGAAAAAACATATTTATAATTATAATGCGTAAGTATATTAAGCCAGGTGGTGGGAAGATAAATTCTCTGTCTGAGTTTTCACGCTTTCGATCAGATAAAACGCAACAAAGACTGTTTGAATAACCGGTGGTGACTGCTAATTCTTCAAAGACAGAGAGGATGGATAATTTATCATTGACAAAAGATACTGGAAAGTCATAAATTTTATCTTTTTTGTTCATCAGGCAATTAATTTTCAATACCTGGAACATAAGAAAGAACTACCAATGAAAATAGATACTTAAAAAACATAATTTTTAATTTCTATTTTATCAGACAGACAAATATACTTTTATTGGCGAAAAAGAACACCTTTCTAAAGTTATAACTGGTCCATTTCTGTAAATGAGCAAAATATACTTTAAAATGGAAGCAAATTTAAATGATAATGTGGTAGTGACCTATTGTTAAGATAGTCACAACAAAGCCACGACAAACATATATATAAGAAAAGAGTCGGTCTTGTAAGGACGTATATTGTCAACCAAGGTCGAACAACCAGTCTTGTAAGCACGTGAAAATATTAACACAGTCAGTGAATGTTGAAATCAAGTACAGGGCAAGACTACCGGGCCTTTTTGTACAAGGAATGGAGTCATTAACTGGAATCCATCTAAGAGTGTTGAAATATATTTGACAATCAAAATGACCCTCGCTGTTCTTTTTTATGCTGTATACTCTCTTCATTTAAAAAAAAGTATTGAGTTTTCCCTACGTGTTTCAAACTGGATGGGCCATGATAAATTATTATTAACAAGGATACCTATTACGGAATTATGTATCATCTTTTGAATTTATAGTATAATGCTTATTTGAGTCATTTGAGACTATGAAGCCATATTATAAAACATTTAATTCAATGGTTAGTGTTGTGTGTGTGTTTGTGTGTGTGTGTGTGTGTGTGTGTGTGTGTGTGTGTGTGATTTAGATTTTAAGATAGCTTTAACAATTTTATTCATATCGCTCCGATGCCTGCATTGTGGCAGTTTATTGTGATGTCTAGCACTGGGGCATCATGCCAAAGACACTTAGCGTCATGATCCAACCAGTCACCGGGCCAACCAGTCCTAACACTAGCCTCTTATTTCGACAGCTCCTGTGGCCTAGTGGTTAGAGCGTCCGCCTCTGATGCGGGAGGTCGAGAGTTCGAATACCGGCATAGTCATACCAAAGACTTACAAAAATGGCAGCTGCCTCGCCTGGCGCTCAGCATTAAGAGGTTAGTGTTAGGACTGGTCGGCCCGATGTCAGAGTAATGGGTGGGACATGATGCTACATGTATGCTGCATGACGCTCTAGGGCTAGACATCACTATAAACTGCTACACTGCAGACATCGTAGCGATATGACTGAAACACTGGTAAAGCTACGTTAAAATCCAATTCACACACACACACACACACACACACACACACACCTCTGACACATTCAATGTTTACAGTTTTTGTATAATTTTGCTTCTAAATAAAGTTCTCCACCTTTGGCTCTCGTGCTGTGCAGACCAGCATCAACTGTACTTTCCGCAAATTTAATCTAAGTTTATTAGCTCATTGTAAATCTTCATTAAATATTGTCATGGCGTCGCAATTTCTTGTCAAATATTTATGAAACATTAAGCATATTGTGAGATTTAATAGTACTTTTTTTATACAAGTTTTGTCCATAATACGGTTTGGATCAATTTTACATAAATGAATATGTTAATGAGTAGGCGGAGCTATCTCTGCTATGAAGATCATCGATTTACCAGCATCATACATTATGGTCGTCAAAAATTCTCCGCAAAAATTGAAACCCAATATATCCAACCATCACGGCAATTGTTACAACTGGGTTAATTATTGGATTGTCCGGGAAGTGACGAATTAAAAAAACATCTAAAAAAAACAAAACAGTTTGATCATTCGTAACATTTTGGTCGATCCTTATTTCATAGCAGCCGATGTAGTCCGAATGACAGTTATCACCATAGTCTGGTTCCCTGACCTCAGGGAACCAGACTATTATCACCATACATGTCGAAATATGATCGGTAGGATTAATCTCGAAATTTCGAATGCAGTTCGACTAGAGTCAGATTCCGCACTAATCAAGCGGTCAAGTAACAAAACAAGTTATAAGGCATGTCACCGGTATATGGCCTATATTTATTTTTATTTGTTTATTTGGTCAATAAGTAAAAATGTACCGAAACAAAATGACTATTCTGAAGAATAAAATATTGTTAACTATTACTCAAGTTCAGGGAAATTTTATCAGTCTGAAGTAATGTAAATGTATATGGAAGAGGGGCATATTTGTTAGGCATCTTATTTTGCCTAACAAGGGCAATGCCGTTGGAAAGATCAAACACACCATGGTAAGGAGGGAGATTACCGACATAATTCTTATACATATATTTTCTATTAGTACCGTCATACTCGCTTATAAGCCGGGTCAAACTGCAAACAACAAAGATCCTGATCTGCCGAGGCATAATGCACCTCCAGATCAGAGTATATGTTGTTTATTCTACTGATTACTCCTAACAAATTGCACATACATAGATGTGTTGGCGCATTATGCGACGGAAGATCTGGGTGTGTGCATTTTGAGTTAGACTGGACTTATAAACGCATATATTCGAGTCATGCTGTATATTCTAAATACCAGCACATAATTATTGCGCTTATCCGCCTCCGTATCGTGGTGCACCATCTGCAAAATCAATCGTTTCTTACAGCGTAATTAATATCCTAGACGAGTGAAGTTTGTTACAGAAGCTACTGCTATGTTATGATGGAAATGACCCCATGTTTATGTGAATTGACCACACAAGCTGCCCATAATATGAAACCAGTTATTATACACCCTTATTATGTTCTACTAATCGTCCTGTTTCCTCGCTTTGCCAAACTGTTCTGTAGACCTACCCGATAATAAACGATCCTTGCCATATCACCTTACCTGTCATTAAATTTGGTAAATGCTGCAACTTTGATTCTTTGGCATTAATGTATGCCACATGTACAAAGAGAGATAACCCTTGCGATCAGTGCAGATACGCACTGTGTTGAGATTTCATTAGCAACAAATTGTTCTTCTATTTAGTTACAAAAGAAGAAAATACAAAACAGGATTGTAGCCAGAAGAAAAAATAATCGTTATGTTGAAAATATGTTTAAATAGGGAACAAAATATCACTCAGATCTACAGTTCTTTTATCAAATTGTCAACGTTTCAAATAGAATTTACTAAGCTATTTACATTCAATGCCTCTGTATTTGAACAGCTTGAAATAAATAAATAAATAAATTCTGTAAAATTGATCGGCTGCATCAATGTCTGAAGGCAGCATTAATATAATAAATTAATATTAGCGATGAAAGTCTACGGTTTTCTCATTCTGTTGTCAACGTGATTAGTATACATTCTTCACAAAACATAAAGAACAAATATCAAGATGATGGGCAGTATAACGACCACACAAAGAAAATCAATATTGTTTTATGCTAAACATCTGGTAAAAACATACTATTTAAAACTTTTTTCTCTGTTACCTTGCTGCTGCAGATGAAGTTTTGTGAAAACGTTTGCACGCTCTTAACGTTAAGCTCGTGAAGATGTTTGATGGCAAAGTCTCGAGTGTTTTGGCACATCGCCCAGGTTTTCTGTAAAATGGAGATGATAGTATCTGGACGAGGGCTTGAATCCGAGAAATTCCCAACTCTAGAGATGTGCTCTGTCCGAGTCGGTACCGTTGACCAGTTCCTGTAAGGCTTTTCAAAGAGATGCCTCTGTGCTAGAATACCAGGGATCGAATTCGGTACCTTCCTTAGCTCACGATGTGGTGCTCAACCATCTGAGATGTTGGGGTCTATTGACTCAGCACTGAGGCATAGTGGTAATTACCAAATTATTTCGTATATACACAATTTCATTATGAGACGCGTAAGTTCTTATTAGATACGGACTGCTAGATCAAGGCATTTATTATATCAAAAATAAAATCCAAACGAATAACATCTATCAAGACGTTGGACACTGTCTATATGAAGATAAGAGAAAAAAGCTAAAACAAAAAATGTTACATGATAATCATTCCTGGTTGAAGTGATAGAAACAGGGAAAGATATTTAGGTCTCACTGGACAGTTTATCTGGTGATTTTTCATCCGACAATGACTTACTGCAGAAAAATGAGAATAATTTTACACTAGTGCAAATAAAAACAAATGATTTTTGTAGAAAGCAGGCATGTGAGATTTTGACTGCGGCAATCAGGTTAATTCCTTATACAAATGGTGGGTTTTATATTCAACCATCACTGCCACCAACTCGTCTTTTTTACATTGATTTTTGACAGCAAAGAGCTATTTTGAATATTTTCCTGTGACAAAGCAGCTAAAAGAATCAGTATGTGCCTTATGCATGAATAAAGTTCACTAGTACTATATCAAATTAGCATAGTTTTCATCACCCAACAACCATCTCGATTTATAGATATTTACCTCTGTAGCAGACATACGTAAATACGTGTGCCAAGTCGGCTGTTTATTTGCAGCCAAAGTTACGCATCTGACCTCTAATGCTAGTCTAAGGTCTCACTGACAGTTTATCTGGTGAATTTTCATCCAACATTGACCTATTGCAGAAAAATGAGAATAATTTTACACTGAAGATTCAAATAAAAACAAAATAATGATTTTTGTAGAAAGCATACATGTGAGATTTTGACTGCAGCAATCAGGTTAATTCCTGATACAACTGGCGGTTTTTATACTGAACCAACACTGCCACCAACCCCTAAATTTTACATTCATTTTTGACAGAAAATAGCTATTTTGAATATTTTTCTGTAACAAGGCAACTAAAAGAATCAGTATGTACCTTATGCATGAATAAAATTCACTAGTACTATAACAAATTAGCATACTTTTCATCACACCTCAACCATCTAGATTTTTAGATATCTACCTCTGTAGCAGACACACATATATACGTAAGCCAAGTCGGCAGCTCATTTGCAGCCCAAGCTACGCATTTGATCTCCAATGCTCATCTAACTGTGACAGACAGTCACCAACAAGCTAACCTATTTCCATGCCTAACTCAAAGTACATCTAAACCACATTATAGATTTAGCTTATGTGTGAATTTATAAATGCTAGGCTTGTGATAATTCGGTTCATGCCTTCTACCTTAAAAATTAGGTGTGTGTGTGCCAAAATACGAAACTATCCAGTGAGACCTTAAGAATTCAAATAGCAGTCTGATTAAGGGAAAATCTTATTTTCAAAACTTTGGCCAATTCTAAATAAAACGCAAACTTAAGAAGTGTAAAATTCAAAATTGTTTGTTTCCTATGGTTTATTGAATTTATCGATGACCAAAAGCTATCAAACAGAGCAACAGCTATGAGACAGCTTCATACTTCATGTATTAGTTTCCCCTCTGAAACATACAATTTCCTTATAACATGTCAGTTTCATCATTTTTCAACGCTAATACACCCTGTGTTGTTAGTGCCTGGTGGTATCAGAGATATCTGAGAGCACAAATAATACAACTCTTCATGCAATCTGAAATAGTAGTGAATAAAAGATGTAAAAGAAGCCAAGCTAAATTTCTTGTAAAATAACTGCAGAATGTACATGCTAAGTACTTGAAAGAATAATAACGATGAACTGCATATATGAACTGACCAGCACTCTCTCACAGATTTCATGAAGAAGGTCAAATCGATTCTAGAATAGCGAAATCCAAGGCAGACTGTAAGGGAGGCAACTCATCAGGTAATCAAATGTATGGACCAGTCTTTGTAAACTGAACCACATCAGTTGGGAAACTTAAACAATGAAATTTTATACCAAGATTCATCCCATCTGTTGACAAAACAATATACATGGATAATGTTTTTAAGAACACTAAGAAGGTCACCTTTGTATCATTTTCACACTGGTCGGCACATAATGTTGTTTAAGTTTGATTTGATAGTGATTGTCACCTGCATAGAATCGAATCTAAAGCAAATAGAAAATCATGCAAAGTAAAAAAAAAGGGGAGGAGAAAAAACACAATGTAAAAACGGGACATCCATTTAACATCTCACCAAAAACTTCAATGAAACTGGTGCAAATATATTTGTTCCTGTGAAAGCTCCACAACAATTGGCATGTCTGACTCCCAATAAATTGTTGATGTTGCCCTGCTGTTAGCAATATCACTTCGGCAGGTGTGCTTCCATACACCCTGAGGCGTACAACAAAATAAAACCCTGAACTTCTTATATACAGGTCATTATAACTTAAATTTCTGTAAATAAGATGAAATCTATGTATTAAAACATTACATCATGAGTTGATATGGATGTAAGAGCATTACATTAAGACAATCATCATAAAATTAGGAAAATATACTAAGTTTGTACTGAAAATGTTGATAAACTGAATAACTAAGTGAAATACTTCAATTAAATCACCTTGCATGAAACTTATAAGGCTTTTGTTGTTCATTAGAAGAATGAATCAGAAGCAATACCTGGTAACATTAAGACTGTTGAGTTAATTCCCTTCTTCTACTATGATTAAGTGTTATCAAATCTATAGGAAGTGTATGTTTGGAATACCTAACTATGCCAGATTCAAGATATGGCGGTAATAAGGAAATGAGTTATGGTACAGTGAATCGCATTTTACAAGACTGAAAAAATTACACCGGTTCTTAAGGTCTCACTGGACAATTTATCTAGCGAATTTTCATCCAACAATGACCTATTGCAGAAAAATGAGAATAATTTTACACTGAAGATACGAATAAAAACAAACTAATGATTTTTGTAGAAAGCATACATGTGAGATTTTGACAGTATCAATCAGGTTAATGCCTGATGCAACTGGTGGTTTTTATACTGAACCAACACTGCCACCAACCCCTAAATTTTACATTCATTTTTGACAGGAAATAGCTATTTTGAATATTTTCCTGTGACAAGGCAGCTAAAACAATCAATGACAGGCAGTCACCAACAAGCCAACCCATTTCCAAGCCTAACTCAAAGTAAATCTAAACCACATTACAGCTTTAGTTTATGTGTGAATTTATAAATGCTAGGCTTGTGATAATTAGGTTCATGCCTTCTACCTTAAAAATTAGGTGTTAAAATATGAAACTATTAGTGAGACCTAGCGATCGTACGCAGCTGTTAATGCCAAGAGAGGTAACAACTAAACGTCCGTGATGGTTTTTTTTCCTTCAATATATTTGTCTCCCTTGCAATAGGTGCCTTGTAACAGGAGAAAAGAATGATGGAGACGAAGGTGAATAAGAGAGGAAAGGGAAATTTGAGATGATGATGATGATGATAATGACGACGACGACAACGATGATCTTGATATTTGTACAAATGCTAATAATAATAATCAAGTTCTTTTCCACCACATTTTTAATATCCCTGTTGCAACTGGCTTGTCTATCAGGCTTCTTTTGCCCCACAATAGTAGCAATTGCAGTAGTACTTGTAGTAGTAGCAGAAGCAGAAACAGCAATAGAGGTAGCAGAAGTAGAAGTAATGGTGATGTCCATTCCCAACACTCAGCATTATATTCCGGCTATAACCATTTAATTTTTAAGATTTTTTCCCCAATATTTATTAGACCTATCTTTATCACCATTATGCTCATATGTACAAGTACCTCAAACAAAATCTAAATCTGTTGCGACCGATTAAGCACCAAACAGGTGTTATTGTTGTTAACTGTAGTTATATAGCTTAAATATTTAAGTCGCAAGTATCTAAACAGTGATGTTTTAATAAGTAGAAACCATTTTTTCTCTCACATAACAGTATTCACTAGAGTTACGACTATATGGTCATAAACTAAGAAACAGAAAGAAGAAAAGCGAATAAGATTTGCAAAACTTTCCATATAATTTAATTATCAAAGTAATAAATGAAATGTAAGACGAACTTATAATATTAAGAAGTGGATCCATAATGATCTAGAAAAAGTTATATTAAAGTCCAAGAGAATGAAAAGTTCCGTATTCAGAACCGGAAATGTACTGGTCCGCCAAAAATTGTGACGTTGTCAAATGTCGATGAAAAATCTCTTGAATACTTCACAACAGTTCCAGAATAATATAGTCCGAAAAATGATCATTTTCTATTTCCACTGGACAGTCCAAACAAATGTTTTTCCTCTCAGATGATATCTAAGTACAACATAAAACACGTCTGTAGACTTGATATTACGACAGGAAGTCTTTAAATAAGAATGACTCCAAAATAAGAACGATTCTGATTGCTCAGTTCTCGCCTTATAAACACTTTCGAGAATCTATTACGATTATATGTCGCATTATACCCGTGACCGATCTTTCTACTCAATCTAATATGTCAAAATACCTATTCCGTGACCTAACGCATCCAGTGAGAATTAACTTTATTCTTCTAAGATACCACCTGACCCATCTGTCCAGATGAGACAGAAAATATAAACTGTTACATAAGAGAGATAATAAATCATAGCAAAGATAGATCATAGACAAGTATTGTTCTAAGGGAATTAATTACTAGGAAATGCTTGTCATATTTGTTGTATTTGTCTCCCTTGCCTACGTTTTATTGAGAACGAGATAACATGGACAGGGAGAGGAGGATCAAACGAAGACAGACGATGATAATGATGATACTTATTCTTGTACACATTTCGATAAGAATTAAGTTCTGTTCTGTATTTTCTGTTTATTATATCAGTTGCCACTTGCAGGTCCAACGAGCTTCTGTTGCGCTATAGTAGTAGCAGTCGTCGTCGTCATAATAGTAATGTGTCTGCTCAAAAACTTCACTTGTCCCAGTGTTTTTGTATATAAAAAAACGGTCACTTCTATTTAGGGGGCGTTGACCAGTTATTATGTACTTTTGAGAGAGTGACATATATAAGGTGAAGTTGTTTGCATTTGAAACATGCACAGTGGATAAAATGTTGGCATACCTCTTTGCTACTTTGATCTAATGTGGCTGACATTTCTTTGGATATTGTACTTGGGGAAATCGTACACGATCTAAGCTCACTGCTAACTCAAATGACAACTCCCATGTGCTAAACAAAATCAACATCAATTAGTCAAAAATTCACTATGTTTAGCAGCTAGTAAAGTAAGTAAAATAAATTTTGCCAGATTAGACAGTACCAGCTTCTGAAAGTGCAATGAATGAATTACCAAATATTTAAAATGGAAAAAAGTTATCTGCTGTTTTTTTTTTAAATCAATTTACCTATGAATTTCAGGAAGTGAAAATGACGAAGTGGAGCTTGCTTTGTTTGAAAATGCACATAAGGCCAAGCTTTATACTGTATAACCCATCTTTCACCCATCAATCATACACCAAAATAATGGGAAGTAAAGGTTCTTTGAACAATACCTAGGATATACGTATCGTTTTTAAATAATAACAAGTATAACCAGTGAGGAAACCCGGGAAATTCCTTTTCTTTAAAATTTAACCTCTATGCAAAATACAAAACTGTAGAGCGCCACTTAGGCATTATCGGTTTGCGCACTTACATCCAAAATTGAAGAGCTTACAACGCAAACTTCAAAAGTTCTGGGGTTGGAGGGGTTGTTGTTTTGTTTTTTATTTTTTGTTTTAATTGTTTTCATTATTTTTTTCATAACCAATTAGGCTGATGTGGCGCAGAGTGGCCTGTCCATTCTTCATCTTAAAAAGTGTATTGCGGTTGTAACCATTTATTTCACTAAAATAGGACAATATTTTTAGGAACTTTTCCAATACTGATTAGACTTTCAAACTCTTTACGTTCGGATATATAAGTACGTCAAACAACTAAATTAATCTGTTGCAAGTGAGTAAAATAAAAACAAACATCTTTTAAAACAATTTTTTGTTAAAAAACGGAGCTGCAATCTCGAGGTAAATTTTTATGCTTTGTGTATTTGGTTGTTTATTGGTTTTACTGGTGGTTCAGTTTTAGTCCTTGAGAATGCCTTCAGGTCTTTTTAACAGATTCATATCTGGAATTCTGGTTAAATGCTTTAAATTTGGATTGTACTTTTGGTGCATAACCTACTGATTAGGATAGCTCTAGTTTTACAGACATGTATAAAATAGGCTGTTTCGACACAGAACTGTCTTCAAAGAGCATAATCAGAGTCATATACAAATACGTAATAATATATTTTATCCGAACCAGTCTAAGTCATTTACGTTTACGGTCGTTCCACGCCGCATCGCGAATTTTATCCTATCTGTAACTTAGTAAATTTACAGGTCAGAGTCCTTAAATGTAGCTGAAAGTACAAAATTCGCTACATTTATTGAAGCTGTCCGAAAAATTCAAAACACAGCTGTTCGGATCATATACTTAGAGTACCACGATCAGAGCACACCTCCACGCTGCTCTGTACCCTACACTGGCTATCCATTCGATCCAGAATCAAACACAAAATTTGTTCTCTGTGTTACGTTTCACTGTCGTACTCTAGTCCAACATACCTATCCGACCTCACCCATGTGTACACACGAGCAAGATACTTACGCTCCTCTTCTGACAATCGTATACTCATTATTCCCACTATGAAAACAAAGTCATATGGACAGCGTTCTTTTGCATACCAGGACCCAGCAACGTGGAATGAATTGCCTACTGAACTTAGACACAAAGACACAGTGATCACATTCAAGAGTGCTCTCAAAACTCACTTATTTCGACTGCAAGAACAAACTTAAAGACCTAATAATGTTTCCTACCTTAAATATTCTCAGCATGTTTTTTATGTTTTCTAATTCCATGGTGTTTGTTTTTGTAATCATATCATTATATGTTTGTTTTATCTTATAGGTGTTGTCTAATGTTGTAAGCGCTTAGAGCTTCTAAAGATTAGGCGCTATACAAAGTCCTTATTATCATTATTAATTGAAAACTAGCATCGAGTAGTTTCGTCAGCCACATTTTGCATTAACATATGTATTCCTATCTCAGTTTGGAAGATGTGATCTAAATCATGTTTATTCAAGAAACGTAAAATTAAAAATAAAATTACTTAGCTATGTCTATATGGATGGATATGATATTAGATCACTTCTATTTCTCCAGAGATGAACACTATAACCGATTGCGTATCAAGAAATTCTTCCCCAAATATAATTATGGGCACCCTCCCTAGGGATGCCCGCATAATTATTGGGGTGGATATGTAGTGGTCATGTATTAAATTTTACGGGTGTAGGCTAAAAGATGTTCAGAGGTAAAAACGGGGGGTGGGGGTGCGCTCTATCTGCGCACGCACATGCCCCTCCCATTAAAAAACATTGTTTGATCTGAATTTTGCCCCCAAACCTCTGACTATAACGTTTATCACCGACAGTACTGTTCATTTTCATGTCGTCAGCAATTTATTTTATAGCTAATAATATTTAAATTCCAGTTTTTAACGCTCCGGTGGCCTAGTGGTTCGAGCGTCTGCCCCGGATGCGGGAGGTCCGATTCATACCAAAAACATCATAGAGATATGACAGAAAGATTGTTAAAGCTACGTTAAAAATCCAACAAACACACACACAGACACACACACTCTAGTTTTGATTGACATCATATACAAGACTGATGAAAACTAAATCGTGGAACACAACGTGTCGCATATGTTCAGTCTGATTGAATATTATTGATTAGTATTATTCAGCACCCATTCTGGGAGTCTGTAGTATTTAGTTAATAAGTGATTTTTTATGGTATTCCCGCATCGAATCAATATAAGTTGTTCAAATCTAAACACCGTTCCTTCGCAACTTGAATGGACTCATTAATAAGCAATTTTCCACTTCCGGTCCGTGTTTTTACAAATACCTTTCGCTCAAATGCGCCTGTAATGGCTTCTTTCTGGTACGCAGTCACACTTTCGATGCTAAACTTACAAAGTATCCTTTTGAAGTCAAATGCCTCCACCATTTTCGGCCGATATGCAATGCACCGCTCTTACACACTATTGGTGTTAGTTAGCATTACATACTAAGGGAGGTAACTCATGAAACGCGACATATATCGCTTGTACAAAGCACTAAATTATCTGCTCGACCCGCCAAGGTGTAGTATATAGGGTTAACATATCGGAAACCTTGAACAGCGAATATGAGTTTTGAAATGACCATATTTATTTACCAGATTTTACTTAAAAACTACGTGCCATAGACAGTCAAATTCAATATAATTTTAACTGGATAAGAATAAAGACGACATGATTTTAGATTTAATTTCCGTGTGTCAATTTTATTTCATGGATTATTTTTAAGAAAATAAGATACTTATCAAATTGAATTTCCCATTTTCTTGACAAAGGAGTCTTTTCTACGCTGGATTTTATGCTACCTACGATATTATAGTCTTTTATTTTAATCCGTATGAACTCATACGAGCCCCAAAAGATTGATGATGAATGGTCTTGACTAACTAATCATATTATTTTATTGGATATCTATTATATTGATCATGACGATATCGTAGCCTAGACTTAAAGTTTGATATGGCGACGAAGCAAGTTTGATATGGCGACGACGAGAGGGGAGCGTGTGATACATTTGCTATATTTCATATTCTAATTTAAATGATGCCCTTGTAAAAGTAGAATCTGGTCAAAATCAAAGGGTTTGAATTGGGAGACAATGTTCATTTTACGAAGCGTTGAGTAACTACTCCTATAGATGTAAACTGGAATTTGGCAAATGCAGTCTGATAAAATTAAATTTTCACTCTCTCACACAGAGCAGTGGAGATCTGATTTATAATCAAATTGTAGCGAGCGTTTCGATATGCAAGGTGTGGCCTCCGTCCTAAAATTTATTCTCCAATAATAAAGAAGTATTAACTACCCTCAAGCGTTCCTGCCATCGAAGCATCGCTCGGCCATTTTCGTTAAGCCATGTTATAATTCACGACCTCACCCAGAGTTGTAAGCGATGTTATACTGCGCGTTATCATTGGCATTGAAAGTCGACAGTTAACGAAAAGAAAAGATAGTTACGTATTTCTGCACGAAATTTATTAATATTGAAAACTGATTTGTGAGTGATTTCCCAAATCATTTGAATAGTGGCTCGATTGGTTTGCTAACAAAATCAGAACCAGTATAAGTGCAAATGCAGTGTGATGTGATGTGATGTGATGTGATTTTGATTTTTAACGTAGCTTTAACAATTTTTCAGTCATATCGCTACGATGTCTGCAATGTGGCAGTTTACAGTGATGTCTAGCACTGGGGCATCATGCCGCAGACATGTAGTATGATGTCCCACCCAGTCACATTATCCTGACACCGGGCCGACCAGTCCTAACACTAACCTCTTAATGCTGAGCGCCAAGCGAGGCAGCTGTTAGTACCATTTTTGTAAGTCTTTGGTATGACTCGGCCGGGGATCGAACCCACGACCTCCCGCATCCGAGGCGGACGCTCTAACCACAAGGCCACCGGAGCGGTTGCAAATGCAGTACTTCACCAACTAAAAATAAGTATTAACACACCCACCCGTTCGTTACTACCCCCTACTGATTTTGAAAACGAAAAGCATCAAGGATGTAGAAAATACACAAAACTGCGTCATTTAATTAATTGATTTATAATTTCTAACTTCATTGTGTTTTGGACGCCTGGCTATAATCGGGTTAGAAGGCGACCATATATGTTCCACAGAGCTTTGTTGACTTTTGCGTAGATGCAGTTGTACGAGATTGCATACCGGATTTAAGTGTGTCGATAACAATAAAGTACAATGATGTATATTTAAAGAACAATGGTTTTATTTGAATATTAAAGAGAAAAGTTTAAAATGAGTTTAAAGAGAGTAAAAATCCTGGTTAGCTATCAGTAGAAGACGAAAATGGAGGGGTGGGGATTGGAGCCACAGGTGGATGAGGAGTAAACATGTATAGACCTGGAACTGTTTCTTACTTTAAATGTTTTGTTTTTATTTATTGTATTTATACTACCTGACATATTAAAAATTTAAAACATGCAAGCTAATTTACATGGATCTGAAAGAATTTACTTAAAAGTAAGAGACAATTATCTGGATATATATATATATATATATATATATATATATATATATATATATATATATATATATATATATATATATATATATATATATATATATATATATATATATATATATATAGTTCAACTTATTAGCATAGGCTTCTTGGATATGTAAACAAGAACTTGTAATACACGAATTTGCTACAAACTGTTTCTTGTTCTAATTAACCCCTATACTAATTAACACCCTATTCTAGAATAAGGTTAGAAAGTCTCATCTCATGCAAAGATCAGACCAGGCTGCAGTACCATGTACTAAAACATTTGTCTTGTTTTGCTTCAAATATATCACAATAGAGATCAAATATTATTATCTTAACTTACACTATCATACAATGCAAATATGGCCTGATAATAATAGTGACGGGTGTGAGGATATATTATACAACACAAATATATCCTGACAAATAAACTGACAGGTGTAAGAAATATAGTTCAACACAAATATAGCCTGATAAATAAACTGACATGTGTAAGGGTGTTTCATGCAACTCAAATATAACTTGGCACTTAACAGCGAGAGATGTAAGGATGTATGAAGAATATATGAGCATCAGCAAACCCACCTACCACTCAGTAAGTCGAGATTGCATTTCAAAGGGAAACAACTCTATCAATAGTCGATACTAGCGTTAATGTAAATATCATAGCATACAGTATGTAACCTGTATCAAGCAAAAAATGATTTCGAAATTTATTTAATACCCTGTTATATGCCTAGTTTGTCTTATATAAAAATGGTGCCAAACTGATATCTAGTGTGACCACCACAGCAGCCATCTTGAAAACCTTGTTGCTATTCTTCCTAGATGGAAAGTTCTATCAAAGTTGGATTTTCAACAGAAGACTAATTATGATCTCAGTTTGGTTCGGAATGAGAATGGTGTTGATCAGATCTCTGTAATTAATTCTCCTGAATAGATGGTTTTGTGTTTTCGCCAAAAAGTTATTTAATGATGTCTAATTAGCAGTGACTAATTTGTAAATCTTATTAGTCAAGTCAAATATATCAGAGATGGTTTCAACACTCAGCAGTTTAAAAATGATTGTATCATGAATTTATGTAAAATGTTTCAGACAGCATCCCTTCAAGGGACTCTAATTTATGTATTTATACAGAACACTATACATCTTTGTGTACTACAATCAGTGTCATATAGAACCCAGCTTGTAACAACAATATCATATAGCATTTGATGCAGTCCCTTGACTCACTGAATTCCTTGTTAGTTCTGGTGATGGTTACTGAGATGACAGAGTGTTTTCACAAATGCAAACTTTATTGGTAATCTTAATTTTTGTGACTATGATACATAACCTTTATCACATAATATGCATGTATATAGTGACTTTTTTGAGGGGTCCCACTAAACACCACAACGTCAGACAAAGGCAGGCAAAGTCAGACAAAGGTAGGCAAAGTCTGTTTATTTTTGTATTATTTATACATATTTGTATACATTATACTATATCAACTTTGTTTTTATATTTAAATTTGCTAAAACAAAATGGTACATACGCGCCTTTAGTTGTGTAGACAGAGTATGACAAAGTCATATATCACAGATAACATATGACAAAAGCAATCTCAATGTGACAAAGCCAGATTTAATAGTTTTATATAACAATTATCTTACTGAGAGACACGTAATAATATTATGAAAGTAATATAAAATACATAAGTTTAATATAAGTATTTAATCGAATATAGTATGCCAACGTGATGTAATAAACTTAAGATATTGTATGACAAAGATTCATTGTGACAAAGTATGATGTACTAATACTTTTATTAAGAATCGATTATGCTACAAACAGTAATAAATTACTCTGCCGCTGTCGGCAAAATCAAACGATGGTAATTAACGATAGTAATTAGTGATATTCCGCAGTAATCATTTAATCAACCTTTAACTATATATCGGAGTCGACAATCTCAAACACAGGTAATTCTTTTACTTTTGCATATGTATTCTTTTATATTATTTGACAATTAATTATTTTATTAACATTCATAATCATATATTCGTGATGTAACCTTTGTCTGAACACGCGATTTTCGAAATTTGCGATTACCACACCTCACATTATATCACTGTTTACTTGCTTCGTGTCTTGGTAGACCTGCATCGTGTCCTTTGATTTGGCTTCTTGGCTATCTGTGGGTCCTTATGGACAGTATATTTCCCATCCGAAGATGTCAGTCCTGAAACATTTGTAGTACTTGCACTTAGGAATTTGCTGAAGAGTTGTTGTTTCCCTTCTTGTGTCTTGGATGTCCATGAAAGCTTGGTAATCTTCGAAAATCGCGTGTTCAGACAAAAGTTACCCGTCTCGTATAATTCCCTTCTTAGGTCCACCATCTCCACTTTAACTAATTCGAATATCTTTTCAACCAGTTCGTCGGTTTTTCTGGGTTTCTAGTTAAGTTTCACTTTTAATCTGTGGTTCATGCTTTCGGTGTTTTTGTTCGTCCAAAGTTGGTCTTCGTCACCGGAAATAACGTAGTTCGCCAATTTGTCCTCAACATGCCGAACGTAATACAGCAGGAAGTCACTATGGCGTTGTTCTCCAAGATTGTTTTAAATTTTGATCGTTTGCTGTTGCAACGCCGTTTGCTCAGAAAATCATGTCAACTATTTCCTTTCTATCAATGGTACTCTTTGGGATCTTGTCAGTCATTTGTCGAAGTATATTGTCTTTTAGGTGTTTTGAACACAGTTTTCTTGAGCAGCCCTGAAATGCCATGTCTATGGTACAAAATGATTTGGAAGCCATATCCTGCCACTGCAAACTAGTCTATACCACAGTACACAAAGCGCTTCAGACAAATTTTCATTATGCCGTGACTCGTGTGTTCTTGTCAGCAATTTAGCTTGGAAGTCCGCTTCGCCGTTCACAAACGGATACACAGCGTTTATTGTACACTGCAACGCAGCGGATGCGGATTGAATAGTCCATGCACTAGGGTAACCACCACGTTTCGCACAGTTCGCAGTTGGCTCTGCAAACGATGGCGAGCATAATGAAAAGTCCTTGGCGTAAGGTTGCGTGGTATAATAGTCAAAAGTCACGGACATTTCAGTGCACGTGCGTGCTCAAATTTCTGCACTCAACGTTTCACTGCCACAAAGTCCAATAGACAATGCATTAAACAAACAGTCCCCATCACCCGTAGTCATAAACGGTTGAATATATCGGTTTCGTTGCGTGAATTACATTCCAAGAATTCTAGAGCAGTGAAATCTATACGAAGACTTGAAGTGTCCTTAACATGGCTACATTTTTCTCGGCGGGCAATAACACGGAGATGATCGACACGCAATGTAGCAGCATACAACCATACATATATAAATATTTAAATATGTATAACTGTTATGAAAAATAATAATTTTCGTTATGCAAGCGGTAGTGTTTAGACTTAAATATAAAAATAACAAATAATGAAGTTGCCGTATTATTGTATTATTGTCGTTGTTGTTGAGTTTTTTTGCGATTGTTGGAGCGAAAATCTGTTTTTGCTTTTCAGAAGTACTATAAAGGGACACTCATTTTGCGGAAATACGGAAATAATAAATCAATTATAAGTTGTAGTTATGGTCAATTTTTAAAATGTCATTGAACGTTTGTCTGACATTTGGCATAACAAATTAAAACAGAAAAACTATCGGGAAATTATTTATCTCAGATGAAGCACTCGTGAGATGAACAACATTACAAAGAACAAGATAGTATTGTATATGAATAATGACAATTGCTATTAGGTTCACAAAGTACATGTATTACCATACGAAGAAATAAATACTCTGACAACGATACATACAACTCTACAACCTAAAGTCTCATTATTTTTTTTTGGAGAACTTCTTCCCTTGTTCCTTTAATCTCATCTGGAAAACATGATTTGTCTTCATATACATGAACATAAAGCAGATATACCACATACTATACAATTATCACTTACCTCGTTCAGCCGGAAGAGAGCGTTCATATAGCTATATTCTTCACCATCATTGTTCTTAAAGCAAACTCGGCACATTAATTTATAATTCCCGGAAAGAACATTTAATTCACTAACTGTGATGTCTTCACACAATGCATGTACCCAACTTTTGCAGTAACCACAATAGACCGAATCATTGGCACAATTATGTTTGCAAACAGCGCACGGGTACTGATGGAGTTTAACACGCTTACGAGCACGGGCAGAATGCATTCTGACAAATATACACTACGTTATCCAATAAAGAATATTATATGTGGAGAATGTTTAACACTTTAACACATTTGAATCAATATTACACTACAACACCTATGTTTAAACAATACAACACAATATTTTAAATGTACCTCTTAACAACTTACTGTATCCTACACTTAGCATTAATCATTCGAAGCTTAATACCGTAACTGAATCGTGACAAAATCCTTTTGATGAATATTTTTATTCTTGGCCATTTTATAATAATCCACAAACTTAAAATGTCATGTGTTAAATCAGTATGCTAATTGATACAAACATTACATACCTTTGATATAGCCCGAAACCGCGGAAGGCGCGACATTTCAGTAACAGTACCTACGTTTGAGATTGCCGACGCCGGTATATAATTAAAGTTTGATTAAATAATTACTGTTTGAACAATACTGCATGAACAGATTTGTATTGTAAAATAGCCAGGAACCGCGTTTGATTTTGCCGACTGCGGCAGAGTAATTTGTTACTGTTTGTAGAATAATCACTTCTTCTCATCGTATACCGCCAACATTAATAACAACAGAAAAGATTTGCATTGTAGACACTGTAATGTTTATGCTGAAACAAATTCTGATATTAACATGTTATATGATGTACTGTATTTGTACAATCAATCTTGTCATGGTCGATCTTCTTCGATGAGAGTACATCATGAATTTATCATTATGAATGTTAATAGAATATGTAATATCAATTTCATAATATTATTACGTGTCTCTCAATATGATAATTATTATATCAAATTATTAAATCTGGCTTTGTCACATTGAGATTGCTTTTGTCATACGCTATCTGTGTTATATGACTTCGTCATACTCTGTCTGCCTTTGTTCTATTAAATGTACGTATGTACCAATTTTACTTTCAAACAATATTAAATCCCGCTTTTTAAAAATTTAAATATCAAAGCAAAGTTAATATAGTATAATGTATACAAATATGTACAAATAAAACAAAAATAAACAGACTTTGCCTGTCTTTGTCTGCCTTTGTCTGACTTTGCTGTGTTTAGTAGGACCTTTTTTAAAATATCTTTTACTCCATGTTTTCCTTGAATTTCCTTGAAGCTGCATTTTCTGGTTGTTGCTATAGTCATTATTATATCCCTTAATGTAAGTTTCATCTGTTTGGAATATCCTCATCTCTTTCCAATGAAAATGAATGTCTTCGATTCTCTCAGAGATAATTGTGGCAATACTTTCCAAATTGATAAGCTTTTTAGTGGACGAACATCTTGTTATATGCGAAGGAATAGATTTTTATAAATTCAAAATATTATTAAATCAATTAAATACTGCCACTTTTAATGCTGTTCATGTTACTTTAGAGCAAAAATGTTTGAAGAAATGATTTGGTTTCAGCTGTCTGAGACTGTTGATTACATTGATGTCATTACCATCCTGCCAGTGAAATTATTATGATTTACAAACAACATTGGGTTTTGAGGGCAGATCATCATGTCATTTATTAATATCAGAGGGTTTTCAAGCATGACATAGAAAATGCAGATGACATTCTGACTGGACTTGTTATCATCATATTAAACATTTCATAACTTAAAGCTGTCATGTGACTTATTCAACTATTGTGTATCATTATTAAAGATATGAATATAGTTGTGAGTTAGTTGTTTTTGGACTTAAGATAGTATTGAAACTGATGTGAGACATGTAAACCTCCCATAAGTACCTCCCATTATCTAGACAATCAGAACATACTCAGCCATTTCCCAACAATTATGACATCTATATTCAAAGTTACTTTTGTTCACATGACACAATATGGTGCTAGAAAAAGATCATGGTCACAACAGGAACATCGTCTGCCTTTTCTGGCACAACGTTTGTGGTACATTCTGCTGGAGGCACATCAGCAAACCCATAAGATTTTTGTGAATTCCTACAACTATATCGAGGTTATTTCTTGATTTGACAGATAGGGTAAAATGTTGTTCAGATTGAGTATCTAGATTGTGAAATGCCAATAGTCGGTTTGGAATCAGAACTAGACACTCCTAGCATTAGACAAGTGGGTTCAAGGCAAGCAGAATATCTCAAAAACTGCATGGATGACAACAATTTTGAACTTGAATCAAGTTATTTAATACACAAAGATTTCCAGAATTATCACACAGGGATTACCTTCATATATGAGAAATGCATGTATAAATTTGGGGTTGGGGTGAATAAACTTCTTTTATTGTTAACTTCCATTGACTTGTAAGGGCAAATAAATGATATTCTTATGTTTTAACTTATTGCAGCTATTCACAAATGTTGACCTTTTTGGCATCACTGGAGTGCTGTATTTTATTATAAAATTTTATTTTGAGTGTCACAGAAGTACATATTTTATTATGAATCTTTTTATTTGGTGTATCTGGAGTATTGTATTTTACTAAGAATTTTATATTGGGCATTACTGGAGTACTTTATTTTATTGTGAAATTTTATGTTGCGTGTCACTGGAGTACTGAATTTTTATATTGGGCAGGATGATGAAGTATCAGATTTGTGTAAAAAAAAAACTTCCTCTGAGTTACTTAAGTTCAGTGCACCTATATATGGGAGCTAACTCCTTAAGCTTAAACAAAATAATTGTAGAGTTACCTCCAATAATATACTTTCTGACCATTCCTACTTTTGGGTGTGAACATTTCAATGTGATCCTTTCCAATTATTCTTTCTGGAGCCAAGTTTTCACAATCTCTGATATTTACACAACAATTGTTACAAGACATATTACATGTCAGTAGAGAGATATTTATATCCACCTTGCTTTGCAGTTTTGTGCAATTGTTTTCATGTAAATATATTCTGGTCTGCAGATTGGAGTAGTTTCATATCTGGAAGGGTGGTGTTGGGCAGACATTTGCATACACTAGAAATTGGTTTTCAAATTCCATTGCTTTTCTTTGTCAACTTGCCAGCTATTGTATGAAGCACAATGTAAACTGTAGGGAATTGATAGGATTATTGATCAATTTGAATCTCACAAGTCACAAGGTCACATTGTGCAAATATTTAAATTTACTTCAGTTCCCATCACAAATCATACTGTGTTTGTATCAGGTTTTATAGTGTCATCAAATGACGGCTGCTTGTATCTTGAATGCGGACTTAATATTTACTCTGATAATATATAACTGTTTAATTAACTTGAAACTGTTGATTGAAAAACTGATTCCAGTTTACATTCAGTCTTTACTAATGGTCCTCTTCCCTTAAATGATAGTCAAATTATTATTACCCAGATCCATCAGGAGACAGTCAATTTGTTTGCAAACTAAGTCATCCAGATAATCAGTTTTAATCTTTTAGGAATTTTCATGGAACAATACAAGCCGTCTGGATAACTAGCATTCTAATATAATTATAATCTCCAGTGTCTGCTAATTGGTATTCTACTGTACTATTAATATGTGTTGTATGATAATTGGCATTGTACTGTACATCTAATATTTAGCATCTTTTGATTGGCATTGTACTTTACTCCTAATATCCAGTATGGTAATTGGCATTCTACTGTACTATTAATATTTAGTATCTGATAATTTGCATTCTACTGTACTATTAATATTTACTATCTGATAATTGGCATTCTACTGTACTATTAATATTTACTATCTGATAATTGGCATTCTACTGTACTATTAATATTTACTATCTGATAATTGGCATTCTACTGTACTATTAATATTTAGTATCTGATAATTTGCATTCTACTGTACTATTAATATTTACTATCTGATAATTGGCATTCTACTGTACTATTAATATTTAGTATCTGATAATTGGCATTCTACTGTACTATTAATATTTACTATCTGATAATTGGCATTCTACTGTACTATTAATATTTAGTATCTGATAATTTGCATTCTACTGTACTATTAATATTTACTATCTGATAATTGGCATTCTACTGTACTATTAATATTTAGTATCTGATAATTGGCATTCTACTATCTTATTAATATTTAGTATCTGATAATTGGCATTCTACTGTACTATTAATATTTAGTATCTGATAATTGGCATTCTACTGTCCTATTAATATTTAGTATCTGATAATTAGCATTCTACTGTAATATTATCATTTAGTATCTGATAATTGGCATTCTACTGTACATCTAATTTTCAGTGTCTGATAAATGGGATTTTACTATACTTATATGGTTTGGAATGTACTGTACTTATAATATCCATATAGTTCTAATATCCAATCATCTGATAAGTTGGAATATAATGCACTTCTGTTATTTAGGCAGTGTCTGTTGAAACTGCCATTTTTACAAATATTACACACAGAGTGAATAACTGCCTTTATAATAACCCCAAATTGTCACATATAACACTTTTTGCTGGTAAGGAGGTTATAATCCATTTTCTGTTCCTTGATGACTGTAATATTACATTTTTTTTAAAATGTTAAATTTCTCACAAATGTGAGATGACTATTGTTAGGTAATTTTGGACAAAGTCTAGAATAATTATTTTCACAAAATTTTTAAAGATATGATTGTACCTAATACTGCAATAATTAAAATTATTCACTTCTACAGAATCTGATTTGTGCATAGGTGTTGTTCATTGGATTTAACAGCAAAGGATACAGGTGTGACTGACTACTATTCAAGGTTAATCAATCCTGAGGTGTACCTGACTATTGTGCTGGCCCTGATTATTGCACTGATTCACCTATACTTGGCATTACTCTTCCTAGGATCGCTTTTGTTATCTGCTGTTACTCCTTGTTTATAGACAAACAATTATGATCACGCATGTAAAAATGATGATAACAAAGAATTTTTTAAAATTTCCAAATGCCCAAGTATGTGTTAATTATTTAACTGAAATTAGGAAGAAATTTTGTAGATTTCCCTTTCAAATTTCATGCTATTTTAAGTTCATGACCAGACAGTATGCAGAACAACAGATTCTAGTAAATTTTGTTGGATATATAATACAGAAAAAACATGCTGTTAATATTTTAAAAAATATATCTTATACTTTTGCAAAAAAATTCTTATATTTTTGCCATTTCACATTGTGCAGAAATGTAGGTGATTCTGGATAAAATTATTAGGCTAAACAGTTTTCAAAATAAAAATTGACATTTTTAGACAGTAGATTTTTAATAATATTTGTTTGTTTTAATTCCGTATCATTCAATGAATTGATATAAAAATATGGCAGTGCTATACTTTGATAAAATCATGAAGAATTTCTAAAGAGGCTATTTGGCATGAGTTATGCAGACTGTTTGTTGAAATAGACTATACTTTATCTGTTGAAATTGACTATACTTAACTGTTGATATTGACTATACTTTATCTGAATGTTGGTTTTAAGTTGAGTAACTCTGTATTGGATGTACTCTTAAATGAATGATGGGTAACAATTCCCAGGAAAATTATTTGTTTTGTAGATTATTATTCACAGGTGGTAAAATGTAGAAACAAACATCATGTTGTAAGTGTCATTTCCCCCATGATGTAAAACAATCATCTGTGTGTAGTTAAACATTGCAAAGTACATATTGGTATTTAAAAGTGGTCAATTTAAGCCTGTTTATAAGACATTTCAAGTATACGTTATTTATGCTATTCATAGTATACTTGTATGAAATAAATTTAAATTCTTTGTATTGAGATGATCTGTATGCATTGCTTGCATGCAGAGACCTACTTTACTGTGTTCTTGGCAGTTTTTGTTGCAAGAAATGTGCATACAAATTTCTAAACTCAAATGGGAAATCAAGGTAAATCAGGGTGATGAATATATCATATATTTGTATGACCATTAAAACAAAACCTCAGCTTAAACAAAACCTCAGCTTAAAATGTTGCAGGATGCACATGCTAGTGAATCTAGAAAAATTAAAAATGTTCACACCAAAATAAATTTCAGACTAATCTAATTTCTATAGTTATTTATCTGTTGTACTGGCTTATTATTTCATTTATTCACAATTTAAAAAAAGAAGGAAAATAAACATGCAAGCATAATTATATAGGGAAAGTTTATTATAAGCTAATTTTGCTAGTGCAGTATCTTCTTTCTTTAAATCAAGTTTTTGTTCAGATTTCCAGTAAAATTGGCATTTCATCAGACATTGAATTGAATGATGCACAAATCATCAGTTACATTTTCATGAAAATATAACTTATATCTCTGTATTAAAAATTATCAGGATGCAAAAATACCCATGTATGACCCGACTTCTGTCTTACATGTGTTTAAATTTGCAACAATAGTTGCCTTGACAATAGTGACTTTGATAATACATTGGTCTTTTTCTGCAACATTCCTTAGATATTTTGAGCTGCAAGCATATTTTATTGTTTATGGAGTTTCAGTCAGATTAAAATTATATCTCCACTGTTATACATGATGATCTGACAGTGACTGCTTAGAAGTCATGTTCTGGCAACCTATGTTAATAGCATACTCACTAATTTTATTAGCCAATCAGGTGAAGTCTTATATCATCACATTTGGAGACTGAGCAGTGTGGATGAAGAGCATGGATGTGTACTGAATGATTTGATTCACTTTCAGATTTTGGAAGCTGCATTTCTATTGGATAATTCATAGGTCATCAGAACATGACCCCTTTGTGGTCACTGTCAGATCTTCACGTTGGAGAGCAGAGATCTGGCTTTAATCAGATTGTCTTGAGTATAAAAGGCAGGGGAGTTTAATTTTTTTTGTAGGGTAAATGTTCTTTTAGTATTAAGGTAACAGGTGCAGGATATAGGGGATATGGGTTTTGACCAGATTACAGAACAATTCTGTGTTTGGATTTATGGTATCTCTTTGTTCACTTGTCTATCCATTCACTGTTCAGTGAAAAATGGGTCACTGTGACTGTATTTCCAGATCTGGTGACCTGTTTGCATTTATCTCATTTACTCAGGCACTGCTGCCAATGGAGTCATAAACCTTGTTTTGTAATAGTGTCATCTCTACAGCAATCAGTAAATATTAGGTCACTCTGGCCTGTATTTAATGGTGCTATGTCTTGTTCTAACTTTTGTGTTGAGTTCAGTTTTATAAGAGGCTTGGTTTGTGTTTAGGTCATTTTCTTTCCATGTAGAATCATAAAAGTTTACATGACTCATGTGAAGTACTATACCTTTAAATGAAAATTGAATCCCTTTGACCTAAATTATAAGGTCAAGTGATTTTAAGCATCCTTCACATTGAGGTCATTGTCTCAGTAACTATTAATAGAGTCACATAAGATATATGAAACTGTGTGATGAAGGGGATATAGACATCAGTAAAAACTGACATATTTCATAGCTCATTGATTTACCTTCACAGTGAGGCCAGTTTTTGTTGGCTAGAGTTTGCATGAGGTCATTTTCTCATGGTATTAATCGTGGAGTCACATAAGTTGGTAGTAAGATATGTCTATTGATGGTTTCAAGGAACCCGAAAATCTACAACTATTGGTACCCTGTGAATAAAATTGAAGTTAGACAGCCATTATAGATTTTCTTGTTTGTTCAAGGAATTCTGATTGTAATGCCAAGTCATGTCCAACAAGAGAAAGTAACCAACCATGTATTTTTGTTAAGAAACTTAATCAGGTGTTTAATTCATCAAAGTACGGGTAATATTGTGGCATGATTGCAAAATAGTTCCAGCTTATGGATTGGTATTTGTTCATTTATGCATCTGTTCATCATCTGCCATCAATACTCAGGTTAAGGTATGCATTTAGGTCATTTTCTTGAACACTAGTACAAGTTGGTATCTTGATGTTTTTTGTGGGTTATATACTCTTATTCACTAACATTTCTCTTGTCAGCCAAATAGAACTTGGATTTGTTGCTAAATTATGTTTTTTTGCAAAAAACATTGGCAAAATCATCATGCATATTATAACAAAGATTTAGTCATCTACATCAAATGAAGCAGACCTTGTAAAGGAGACAATAAACAATAGCTCATCATGAAAACCCGGGCACCTTTAGAATATCCATTAAGCTTACCATTGTGACTGTGATAATGGAACATGCAATATCTCTTAAGCTTACCATTGTGACCGTGATAATGTAACATGCAATATCTAATAAGCTTACCATTGTGACTCAGTGATAATGTAACATGCAATATCTGATGAGCTTACCATTGTGACTGTGATAATGTAACATGTAATATCTGATGAGCTTACCATTGTGACTGTGATAATGTAACATGCAATATCTGATGAGCTTACCATTGTGACTGTGATAATGTAACATGTAATATCTGATGAGCTTACCATTGTGATTGTGATAATGTAA
This sequence comes from Sinohyriopsis cumingii, assembly GCA_028554795.2. Taxonomy (NCBI): domain Eukaryota; kingdom Metazoa; phylum Mollusca; class Bivalvia; order Unionida; family Unionidae; genus Sinohyriopsis; species Sinohyriopsis cumingii. The sequence continues at coordinate 50,669,126 of CM068829.1, forward strand.
CATGCAATATCTGATGAGCTTACCATTGTAACTGTGATAATGTAACATGTAATATCTGATGAGCTTACCATTGTGACTGTGATAATGTAACATGCAATATCTGATGAGCTTACCATTGTGACTGTGATAATGTAACATGTAATATCTGATGAGCTTACCATTGTGACTGTGATAATGCAACATGCAATATCTGATGAGCTTACCATTGTGACTGTGATAATGTAACATGTAATATCTGATGAGCTTACCATTGTGACTGTGATAATGTAACATGTAATATCTGATGAGCTTACCATTGTGACTGTGATAATGTAACAACTAACATATATTTCCTTCTGATAATATTGGTCAGCAGTCCATGGGAATTGGCACGTCTTTCATTTTGACATTCACTGATATTTTAATTCTCTTTATCAGCCATCCATTTTGTATGTGTGCACAAAATTAGCCACTTTTGACTCCCCTCACCCCTTTTTGCATGCTGTACTTTTTACTCCTCCTCTTGCATGTGTATGTATCCTTTTTACTCCTCCTCTTGCATGTGTATGTATGCTTTTTACTCCTCCTCTTGCATGTGTATGTATGCTTTTTACTCCTCCTCTTGCATGTGTATGTATCCTTTTTACTCCTCCTCTTGCATGTGTATGTATGCTTTTTACTCCTCCTCTTGCATGTGTATGTATGCTTTTTACTCCTCCTCTTGCATGTGTATGTATGCTTTTTACTCCTCCTCTTGCATGTGTATGTATCCTTTTTACTCCTCCTCTTGCATGTGTATGTATGCTTTTAACTCCTCCTCTTGCATGTGTATGTATGCTTTTTACTCCTCCTCTTGCATGTGTATGTATCCTTTTTACTCCTCCTCTTGCATGTGTATGTATCCTTTTTACTCCTCCTCTTGCATGTGTATGTATGCTTTTGCTTATTAACCCCCAATCATTGTTGCCATATTTGCATGGATAAATCTACGTTTTCAAGCAACAGATATGATTGTTCAACATCTTTGGTAAGCTCAATTACTCTGTAAACTTTGTTATTACATCTCTTTGAACAACTGTGTACAAGAGGTCCTTCTTTTTATTTGTTCATTATTTTTAGAAATATTAAAACTTGACATTGCAAATATTGGATGCAGATGACAGTTCTGACTACAATGGACCGAAAGGACAATGAGCAGTGTGTATGCTTGTTTACATCTAGAGCTTACAGTATCTTTGAAATGCCAACAAGTTGACAGTGTTAGGGACTCCCTTGGCAACAGGTTATGCCCCCCCCCCCCGTCAACAGGTTAGAAATTATAATTGATGAATGAAAATTGACTTAAGGTTTATGTATCTTTATATCTTGATGCTTTCAGTTTTAAAATCAGTAATGGGAGGGGTACAAACAAATGAAAAGGTGTGCAAATACTCTAGGCTGTTTGTTGTTGGCTAAAGCACATTAAGTTTTATTCACAGTATATATAACATAGTCTGTATTATTATGTGCATACATGCTACTTGCTCTTACTCCTCCTCCCCCCCATATGCACATGTGCAAACTTCAAAACCTCCCCTCCCCCTTCTGTGTCCTTTGTGGTGCCAGATTTGAGTCTTGATGCTTTTCAAAATTGTGAGAATGCTGCTCATACAAGGGTAACTGTTGCATAGTCTCATTTTTATTCCACAGTGGTCACAGGTTTGGAAGTCGCATGGGGAATGTGGATTGCATAGCAAAAGACTATGTAATTTCTGGGATGAAGTGCTAAGATGAGAGAAGATAGCAGCTGTCAGCAGGTCATAACAGTTTGCAAAAAGGAGACATGTAACTCTCTGTAGTGGGATAGCATCACCACGAAGGAATGGTAACTGAAATTGCCTTAAAACAAAATAAATATCTATCAGTCAAACCATGATAACCTGACTTTGATAAAATGTTTCAATTTTGATAACAGATGATATTGGAACTTTGAAATGCCAATAAGCGTGTGATTTGTTTGACAATAGGGTTGATGGATTATCACTCTTAAAATCTGATACATAAAGGCATGCATGGCTATGTCTCAAATTGGATAACAAAATTCACCTCAGTAATCTTGTCTGTTTGTTAAGTATGGATATCATTGTTTTATACAGATAAAATACAATAAATAAATTAGGTGTTAATGTAGATTGAAATGCCTTTTCGTACAGTTTAAAAGCATATAACACTACCCTGTAATGTGCAATGCACAGAAAAATAAAATGTAAATAATGAGCTATTAAAATTTTCCTAAGTATCTACAAATAATTTGTCATGCATTAAGATGATTATACATATTTATTGTGAACAGCTGGGTATCATTGTGAACAGCTGGATATCATTGTGAACAGCTGGATATCATTGTGAAGAGCTGGATATCATTGTGAACATCTGGATATCACTGTCCTTTCAAAAGTGCTTCATGTAAAGTTACTAAAGTTGTAGTATATACTCACTCATAACTCAAGTCTAACTATAAGCAGCACAAACCCAGATGTGCTGTTGGATAATGTACTGGCAGATCTGAGTCTGTGCAGATTGCTATTGTAATCAGAAGAAACATAGACCATCATCTGTATGATGCAGAATGCTATGGCAGATCAGGGTTAATGTTGTTTGCTATCAGACTTGAATTGTTTGTGAGTAGAGATGATATACATCTTCAAGAGGACTAAAGTTTAATTGCCATTTCCAGTGATTGCAACCTATATTGTATTCTATACTGATCTGAATTATTTTTGTCTTCTAGGCTGTGTTTGTGGCAGAGCACAGTGATCCATATTTTATGCTTTGTTTGCTTTATGTTTTATGGCTTGAAGGTTTTTCATTACCTCCATGCTGAAATGGCATAGTGTCCATTTTTTTGGTGTCAAACTTATTTTGTATTTCTAAAAATAATAATAAAAACTTTATGGACTACCTAAAATTAATAACAAAGTAGCCACTGTCCTGTCAGCTCCATTTTTCACATCATGGGAGGAAACTCAAATTTAGGTAAATGATTAGAATACAATAGTTATCTCCTTTTGGTATTGTTGCATTGAGGCTAAAAACTTGAAACAGTAAGAGAAAATGTTTTAATTCTAAAATATTGTTTTAAATGTAAATATAAAATCTCTGTTTAATTTTAAACTTTATATCTCTGGTACTGTAAAAGTAATTAGAAAACCTGCTTGGGAGAAACAAGTCTTTTCTGAGGACTATAGACTGTCTTGGCAAATTCTTTAATAAGGCATTTGTCCAAAGAGCAATTAAATTAAAAAGATCCCCTGAGCTCATATTTTGATACACTAATCAGATAGCAAACACTGAATTCATCTTATCCAACTGAGATTATCAGGTAATCTGTGTATCCATTGATATATTAATGTGATAAAGGGTCAGTCATAGTTACTGCTTAGACAGCTGGAAAATGATACACTGTGTTCTTTCTAATGTAAACCCTGATATAGATATAAATTTGAATGTAAGTATGTATATCTAATTTAGATATCAAAGTCATGGCACAGACTCTTTCTGCTTGGCCATAAGGTCACATGATAAGTGTGTTACATGTATCTTGATAAGCAGATTCAACCCAAGGGATGACACCATGCAAGATCAAACCATGGAATATTTAATTTGCTAGGTCTCTCTTGTACAGCATTTGCAAATCCTGTGGGACAAAACTAAGGTCATTAGGCTGAATTTGAAGGAAATTATTATGCATTCTAAAAGGCACAGCGCCATTTAAAGAGGAATATATTCTATGCTTGAAGCCATGTTTTTGAGATGTCTGATGGGAAAATGATATGTGAGGTATGCTTTGAATATTAAGTACAGAAAAGTGCGGTCAGAACTTGGTGTGATGAAAACCAAGCATATAAAAACCATTGACTGCTGTCTTAAAAATGGCTCCAATTTTTTTTTTTGGACAGTTCAGTTTCAATAGAACTCATCTGGTCAAAGTTTAATGACTGAATTTACCATGCATCCCCACAGAATGGATCAAAATGGCTAAACAAAAATTAATTTTTTGGCAAACAAGCGGAAATTCATACTTACACTTTACATCTCATGTACTGAAATGTACTGTTGGTGCATTTTATGATTTGCCGTTTATGCTCAGATATAAGCTGGGTCCAATTGCAAACAGCATAGACCCTGATCTGCAATTGCATGATGCATCAGCAGATCAAGGTTGTGTTGTTCTACTGATTACTCCTAAAAACATTGTATCAAACCAGATCTACCAGTACATCATTGGATTCATATCCAGGTCTGTGCAATCTGCTGTTTGATCTGACTTGTATGTGAGCATATATGGTAGTTCATTGTATTCAAATTGAATAGACTGACCTTTTTTTTAAAACATCAAGTTAGCAATCTCATTGAATGTTTGAGCCAAAAAGAGATGAAACAGTCAACAAGAATAGATAACTTACAGGAGGATTTAATGACAATAGATTTTCTTTGCAGCAATTAATCAAGAAATGGGGCACTTTGATGTGTTAATATTTAATCCTACTAAGATGGAATTAGGACAGTTTTCACACGAATAAAATGTTCAAATGTTAACTCCAACCCAAACTTATGCATGTTCTTCCTTTTTCTAATCAGCTTAACTTGTACCTTGAAATTTCCGCCTTTTGTTTACATTTCATTCAAATGTGGTGGAACAGATCCCGTATTTGTGTCCTTTTGCAGACGGCAAGAAAGTTCAGTAAGAATGTGTCACGTATTGAAATTCCTCTACCATGACGAATCGCCTCAATGCATCGCTGGTTTATGGGTTAAAGGGTGCAGCCAATTGAAATGAACAACAATCCTCAGATTGTTAGTAAATATTGATGCTTTTATCCAATCATCATATTTATAGAAGTGATTTGAGGCAAAGCACCAAATAGCTTCTGATATTATCTGACTGGCTTTTTGCCTTTGAATGTGTCTTTTTTGTGCTCTGACAAATGACCAGGCATTTTAAAATTACTCTACTAAATGGGCTAGATTAGGAAATTACCTGACTGACCACAGGAAAGGGTTGTGCTGTGCCCAGCAATCACTTTTAATTTCCGGAATAGTCACTGAGAATTATTCTAATTCAAAAATGTTTCACATGTATAATCACTAACATTACTGAATATACTCACTTATAAGACAAGTTCCAATGCCAAAATACAGAAACCCAGATCTGTTGGCACATAATTCACTGGCAAATGTGGGGTTGTGCAATTTGTTAGTAATAATAAGTAGAACAAACATAGACCCTGATCTTCAGGCAAATTATGCTATGGCAGACCAGGATCTTTGTTATTTGCAGTTTTCCTTAATTTATTTGTGTGTATATACGGTCCTTTGGTACCTTACCCAGATGATTCCTACTTGTTCATGGCATCCACAACCAAAAGAAGCCAATGTATCTCTATGCTTGTAAACATAAGAGAATATTAATGGAAGTTTGTAAAGTTTACTCAGTGTCTGGATATGAGCAAAAATAAATTGAATATATTTGATGTTTTATTTTCCTAAATTGTTTAGATGCATTAAACATTTTTTTCAGAAATGATTTAGATAACATTTAGATTCAGCGAATGTAGGTTTTATTTTTATTCACAATATATTCACTGATGGCTGTCATTTTTTGAACAGTTTATTATGTGTTTTTTTTTTTTTAAATCAGTTTCCAGTTTAAATTATTGAAGCTGATATACTGACATATTCAAATAAATGTTCATCTGAATATTTAGACCCTCAACATTCGCAGACATCATTTTTCCAAAATTAATAATAATTCTTATCACCACATTAACTTTCTGGACACCAAATCCAGGGAAGATATTAGAATTGGTACGTAAACTAATGTATATTTTACCCATCGTTTAAAGTGTGTAGTTTAATAGATGACCATTAGACCTAGATTTGATTGCCCATATCATAGCCCTAGCTTTACTAGTCCACACTGCTTTTCTTTTTCTTTTTGCTGGATGATTTTTTTAATAGTAAAACTGTTATTGCCACTCTGTAATCTTATGAAAAGAAATTTTAGTCATAAGTTAGGATGCAGAGATGGCCCAAAATTTTTACTGTCAATATATACTACATTAAGAATCTAATTACTTGTCATTATCTATGCAGACACCCCCAAATTTTCAAGACTCAGGCCCATCGGTTCTACTTACTGTCACTATTGTTTTAACTAAACAGCACATACACTGAAAGCAGGAAATCAAACTTAATGAAAAAAATGACTTGGTTGGAAACATTATACATTTAGTATCATTATGCCTACGAGAACATTTATCTATAATTTATGTATATTTACATAAAGAAAACAAAGGAGAAACAATGAATGCAACCAGTAGACTCTGTTGGTAAAAGAAAATTCCAAAACATACCATGTAAGATTTGCCTGCAAGGATATAATGCAACATAAGTTTATGTAGCCAACTATTAATTGGCAGTGTTAATTGACATCCAGTACTAGATTTTCTGAATAGGATATTTGTGAAAAAATGATAATTTTCATTTGTACTCAGATTATCCAGATATTAGGAAAAGTAATTATTTTTATTGTCTGGATATTCGGATTAATGATGCTCATTGGTTAAGGTCAAAAGAAAACTAAAATTTTAATTAAGATGGTTTTTATTGATATTGTATTTTATGACAAGATACAGTGTATTTATGGTATGTTTGATGTTACTAGTTTGAAAATTTAACAATCGATACAACAGCATCCCAGAGTATAAATTTTCTTATTTGTCAAGATAATAGGGTGAAGTTGAAGAACAGACTGAACTAGAAATATCTGATGTTTTATTTTCTTCTTAAAAACATTATATGTAGTTATTAATAATTGTACAAGAACAATTATTAATATTGCTGTCATTATTAAAACATATTCATGTTGGGTACCAGGTTTTGTCACAGTATATGTAACTGTGATATGAAAAAGGTCATGTATGGTTTGGTGATGTTTTAAAATACTTACCACATGCCTAAACTTTGAAACTTTATGAATTTTTTTACTACTCATTTTTCAGTCTAGATTATGACTTGGAATGTCTGGTGTTGCTGGTTCAGCAGTGATTGTGGTGAAATGAAGGTTCAGAATGTTCCATAGTATTGTTACTTTAGGACCTCCAAGAATACATTTATGACAAGTATGTTCCCAGCATTCCACCCAAGATGGTCTGTTGCTTCTGATTAATTTCCTTGTTTTGTACCTTTTATATCAATAAGTAATGAGTTTTCCACCAAGACATTTGACTTTGTCGTGACCAATCAGTCTTCATTTCTTTGGATAGCATAAAGAATTTTGAAATCAGTATAGGTAGATGGGAGGGTGTGAGTGGGGTGAGGTGGAGTCAGTGGCATGTGTCAGTCATCATTCATCAATATTTTTATCTTGCAATTCTTTCTCCTTTTTTAAAAATGTATTCATTTGCAATACAGTACAATACCATACAATACAGTACACAGTACAATACAATTTGTAATATAACACATTGGCATAATATTGTTATTATAGGGTTTAACACCATTTTTCAGCACAAGATAGGCTATACATGGGAACCAGTATTAATGGTGGAGGAAGAACCCGGGAAAACCCTGGAAACCCACAATGGCCGAGCCCGAGACTCGAACCCATGCAGACAGAGGTGAGATGGCAGTCATCCATAACGGTGAGCGCTAAGACCACTAGGCCACTCATGGCCTAGCATTGGCATAATACAATACAATACAATACAATACAATACAATACAATACAGTACAGTACAGTACAGTACAGTACAGTACAGTACAGTACAGTACAGTACAGTACAGTACAGTACAGTACAGTACAGTACAGTACAGTACAGTACAGTACAGTACAGTACAATACATTTATTTATGATGCAGGTTTGAATCTTGCCATGGGATCAACTTAGGTTGGCTACACTGTCTATGGACATAGCACTTTACCCCAATAGCCTTAGCACCAGCTAACTTGCTTGTGTTGCTTTTGCCATAAAACACAAAGAAAATGAGTCACATTTTCATTCAGAACAATGGGATGTCTTTGAGTGTAACAAATGGCAGCAATACAGTGTGTTGACACTGTCACTGAATTTGCTATATGAATATAAAGAGTGCATTAACTCTATTTGATTTGGATAGGAACATCATGCATATTGGCATTGCTACAGAACAAATATATCTAAGCATATATATATATATATATATATATATATATATATATATATATATATATATATATAGAAACAACACTTTTTTTAACTGAGATAATTCATTGTTTTCCAAAACTTTTCATGTACACCTCTACTTCCTTTTTTGTTGTTAATAATAGTATACACATTGGTATTTATAGAAGGCTGTTGTAAATCTGAACCATAATTGATTCTAAATTTCAACTTTTGTTTGACTTTATTGCTGGGTGTATGCTTTGAAAATCTTTGAAATTAATATGAATAGAAAATTTAGTTTTAAAATTATCAAAATATATCCATGAACCATGCACATGAACAAAATCATTCACAAATCTAATGCCTTTCTTAAACAAAAGTTTATAATACAATATTTTCTCCATCTATTGTATTATACGAATTTAACCATATCTGTGTTTCTTAATATTTTTGGGGTGGCCGAGTTGTCTAAAGTTCTCACCATTACGGATCACTGCCATCTCGCCACTGTCTGTGTGGGTTCGAGTCTTGGATTCAGCCAATGTGGGTATGTGAGAAAGCTTGCCAGTAGCTTCTTGTGGGATGGTGGTTCTTTCCTGGGTTTTCCCAGCTTCTTGTTCCACCATTTATACTGGCCACCATGTATAGCCTATCTTGTGCTGAAAAATGGCAATAAAGTCTAACAACAACAACAATAATATTTTTTTGCAGTGACCATTTTGAATGATCTGGTTAGTTCTACAATTCTTCAAAAATCCTGTATCCAGAAAAGATTGAGATCCTTTTTAATTGAGTTAATAAAATATATCTAAATAAAAGCAAATTATCAATATTTGATACTGAAAATTGTAACAGACTTTTCCATATAGACTACAGCTCAGATAACATACTTCTAAGTAATGCAAGTTTCAAAGCATTCACAAAATTAAATATATTTTGCTATATAATATATGTAGTTACACAGATAAGCAAAGAAATTTATATAAATTTGAAATTGCTCTTTTGGGATAAAAGTGCCTTAATTTTCCAGATACCATATTTTCTAAATTTATAATAATTTTCAATATTACAAAAACTGAGGATAATGAGGGTGTTGTTGGAATTTAAACTAAGGAAAGTTTTACCTGTATTCAAAAACAGGTGTTTGAATAGATGAAAATCAGATTGTGAATTTGCTTGGATTACCTATATTGTGGATTAAGTGAAGGTGTTGGTAAACGAAAGCAAAGACAACAACAGTCATGCTCCACAAATCATGATTTTCTCAGTGTGATATACCTAAGGGCATGATGTAGACAATTCACACTCTTAGCAAAATGGATTAATTTGTGATATAAGCATGTATGCAGCTTTGTTTTCCCATTTCCTGTAAGCTAAACCAGGTTGACATTTATTCATGTAAAAGTGCTCCATATCTCTGACTAATGTAAGTTTAAAAAGTCTGTGTCAGGTCACTTTTGTTGAAAGTCAGATTTTCCCTTGTTAACCTCGTTTTGGATGGTGTCGTTTCCATCTTTTTACTTGGTGTATCATTGTACATAATGGTCTACAGAAATTAAGTTCACAAACCAGTCTAAGTGATTATATATTTAGGGCAATCATGGCCATATTTGGAGTTGCAGTATTGAGATATTTGAAATCAGTTTTGAAGAAAAATATGGATTATTGTTAAGATTTCCAAAGATAAGATCAAAAAGAATGTATCATTTTGATCATATGTTTTGTCACTAAAGAAAATCTTTCCTTTTCGGAAAAATATTGATATTATTAGCCACATGATATCATTTGACAGTTTCTGAACTTGCCCTGAGTTTATAGAAATTAATGTACAGTAATTGTATCATTTATCACAAGCAAGAGTAGATGTATACAATGAATAACTGACATAGTGTTTCAGTAGGTGCATTAGTACACTAACAGTAAATATATTCATTTCTGGCTTACTCAACTCCTTCAGTATTTTGCACCTCCATATCCTGTGAACCACTTAAAATGTGTGTAAACTAAAAAATACCCTTAAAATTAGTTCCTATTTGTTAAATGTTAAGAAAATCACGATCAAAACTGGTAAATGAAACATTGATTAATTGCTTGTTTTATCATCAAAAATGGTGGTTAGTACCTCAATCAGCATCTCATCTTTTAATAAGATTCATATATTTTATTAAATTTTCTCCAAACAACATCTCTGTACACTGTTAATTTTAATATTCTGTGAAATTTCAGGCAATGAAAATATCACTAATGCCTACTGGGGGCAACAATTTAGTAAATAAATAACAAATTAAATAAGTTTTGTCAAGAGAAATTATTGTTTTGGTTCTATATACTAATTCAGTTTTAGTGTAATCATCATAATGCAATACAGTAATACCTTGAACATTCGCGAGGTTAGGTTCCAGAACCAGTCGCGGATCAGGAGGAATCGCGAATGTTTGACACGAGTCACTAAAAATGCTAATAAATGCTTATTTCTAGGGTTTAAACCCTAAATATGACCCAAATCATGCTCCCAAAGCACTTTAATTTCATTTAAAAGTTAGCTTAATACATTACCCTTAAAAAGAGAAATAAATGGTTGACGTAAAAATAGAGTACAGTATCGCTCAATGGGTATTTGCCACACTAGCGCATTTACAGTACGGTACATGTATACTAATATTACCCCTATACTAATTCATTAGCTGCCGTTTTCTTTTGCACTCACAGTAAGGTAAAACCAAGTAACGAATGGGACTGTAAACTTAATGACTGACGTTTTCTTTGTCATTGTCAGGAAGGTAAACTAGGTAAACTTCATATGTCACAGAAGTCATATAACGAAGGTACAATTCAATAAAATAAAGAAACATGTACGTAGAGGGCACCAATGAAAATTTCGCGAATCCGTAAATTCACGAATCCAGAAATGCGAATGCACGAGGTATTACTGTATGTCCTCTTGTATCCAAATGTAGAAAGTGTCAATCTACCTTCACATTATGATTTCTGAATGCATTTCTGTGAGAATTTAGTTACATGCCAACCATGTTGTGATCTCCAACTTGCAGAAGTAATTGTAGCATTGTCACCCACAATTAAAGCAAACCTGCTTTGTATTGTCATAATAATGACATTTTTTGCATTCAATCAAATAAAGTGAGTGGAATAAAAGAAAAGTTTAAGGTATGCAGATCCAACCTGAATAAGTACTAGTAATCACAATCCTGTGTCAGACCAACTCATTCCAATTGATCAGTCAAACTGTTATAAATATTATCATGAAAGTAATATAGTTAAACTAACTAAAATTAGCCTAGTCATTCACAGCTTGTCACTCGCAGGTTTCCTCAAGGATGGGATTAGTTTCAACATTACATAAAATGAAATCATGGCTGCAATAATTTTGTAATAGAGCAATTAAAAAACATTGCTTTTAAGGATTGATGGTTGTTTAATTTAATAAATGTCCCAAGGTTTTACAAAAAGAGAATATTGTTTAGTTGTAAATGAACAACGACAAAAAGCAGTGACATAACACACTACGTTTTTTGCATACATGTAATAGTCATTGAAACCTCTTGGAATAACATTGTTGAAGATTTTTCAGAGGTTGGGTATCTTTAAATAAAAGTAATTTGTACAAAAAAGTGAACAACTTCATTTAAAAAGCTCATTATTAACACTTATCCCCCCAACTCCATTATAAATGAGTATTAAGCCATTAAAAAGCCATGTTACTTCCCCCCCCCCCCGATTTTCTCAATGTCCAAGGGGGATGCCATCCTTAAATATTTTTGTAGGTCCCTCAGTAACATGTGCCCCGGGCTACTACTGCAGGCTATGTTTTTGGGCCCCATTGTGTGCAAGCTATCAAGGGAGAGGTCTATGTGGTAAAATTGGTCATTTTCATTAGTATATGAATTAATTGGGGAGACCAAAACTGTTTATATTTATGTCGAGATATTTAGGTCAGTGATGATATATACACAGTTGATAAGTCATTTAGTGCAAATATTAGTCTCTAATATTCAGTGACCATCTGGTCCACCATTGGTACAGATTGTGTTTGTTGAATATATTCTCAGTGATTTACACTTTTGGATGAAGTAGACACAGTTGATTGGTTCTTATGAAGTCATTCAGTTCAGATATTAGTCACCATTAACCTAAACTCCATCTGTATACCAAATCTATATATGACTGTAAGGAATGTAATAGACCTAAATTGTTTATTATAGATTCAAGATGAGTAATACTGTGCTACAAACTGTTATACGATCAAAATAATCAGATTTGTAAAAGTTTCCTATGGTATGTGGGATCAGGGTTTGGTTGTCTCCAGCAATAGGTGTGTGTGTGTGTGTGTGTGTGTGTGTGTTGATTAGAATGGAAATGGGATGACCTATGAGGCTGTGGACCCCAACTATAAAAACTTCAGGGCTCAAAATTAACACTACATGTAATCCATAATCGAAAGGTTAGTGATTTCGCTGGCAGATCACTAAAACCCAGTTGTCACTAATCCATTGGAGCAGTGAAAATTGCCGCTAATCACTATCTGAACAGTTTGGAAGCGATTGTGATTTGTCACTCCCTTTAGATGAGTAATTGGTCTGTTTCTTGTGTTAAATGAGTACCTACCAACATCCTGCACTTGACCAGATACAGTAAATGCTTTCAGTGCAAATGGACAGGTGTTAAACCACTCATTAAGTAAATTACTCTGGTTATTGTTCAAACAGTCCTCACACATGTGGAACGTATAGTACAGCTTACATAATTTAACTAACCTGTCAATACAAAATTTCAAACTTACCTGATCTAAAACAAACATGTTACTCCTATGTATTCAAACACTTCAGGTGATCAGGTAGACCAAGTCAGGAAAACTTAACTGGCAACCAAATAGATTACATGTACATTAAAAAAATGATTTATTCTTAAATCACATTTTCAACAATAGATACTGTACTTGTGGATATATCAAAATAGCTGGATCTTTTCTGTTAGAATGACAATAATCAACTCTATGACCTCTAAGACATCACACAGTTACCACTGTGATGTACAATTAAGACAATATTTTTTGGCAATTCATTGTTTCCCGATACAATTAACTTGCATCTATTTGCGTCTGTGCAAACTTTCCTAAAATCATGAAAATGTTTTTCATAATAATATATGGAACACAACCACACCTATACATTTTATAATTTCTCCATTATATATGCTCATATGTAATAAACTTCATCTTTCAAATGAATCCCCAGATATTGCCTTGTTTTATGCAAAGATTTTGCTTGTTATGAATTATGTGTAAAGATGTTTGTTTTTAAATAAATGCTGTATAGAAACAAAATAAGTTTAATTTTTTTGTTCATTCAGCCATCTCTCTTGATGTGATATTTTATGCTTGAAATAGTAATAATAATAATAATGAGGACTTTCTATAGCGACTAATCTTTAGAAGCTCTAAGCGCTTTACAACATTATGCAACACCTATAAGATAAAAAACATATAATGATATGATTACAAAAACAAACACCATGAAATTAGAAAACATTAAAAATCATGCTGAGAATATTTAAGTTAGGAAACATTATTAGGTCTTTAAGTTTGCTCTCGCAGTCAAATTAAGTGGATTTTGAGAGCCCTCTTGAATGTGATCACTGTGTCTTTGTGTCTAAGTTCAGTGGGTAATTCATAGACTATTGTCAATTCATAAATATTGTTGAAACCAGCCCATATAACTGGATATGTGGAAAGTGATTCACCAGGGCCAAGTAGAGAGATAAAACAATTTTTTTCTCTCTTCCTTGTTTATATCATGGTTAGGTTATTGACCTATCATTTCTATATGATTTGCTTTTTTCTACAACAATAAAATATTTTAAATAATAGAATACATGTGGATATATATGTTGGAAATTAAAATCTCTGAAAATCTACAATTTTACTGTTTTCCACATAATATTCATTTCAGCAATAAGTTTTGGTTCAGATAAATTACAATTATCAAATCTCCATTGTTGATTGTGGGGCCATAATTTGGGCTCTTAAATACAGTATACCATGCAGATGGCTTTGTTTAATACAAACACATCTGTCCCAAGCTGAAACTGACCTCTTTTGATGCTAACCCATGTCAGTATTTTATAACAGTGTTGAAAATGGTCATCGCCATGATTTCTGTAGAACACCATTGGAAGTCAAGTCTTTATTTTCCAAAGGGGGTGGGTGTTACATGCTTGAAAATAATTATGTTGCTGTTAGACCTTATTTTGATTCTTTTTTTCACTTGAAACAAATCTATTTTATCTTGTGATGAAAGAGAAAGATATCTCGGTTAGAAAGAACATTTTGGTACCATAATTTAAGTGGTCTATCACAGAATTGTAGGAATCCTTTTATTTATTAAATACATGTACTCGGGCTGTGTACAATGATACTCGAGGATGATTTATGTATATTGTATAAATATTTTGAAATAGTGAGTTCTGAGTTCATCCTATGCCACATGTGCGAAGTGCTTTCGATGGGAAGAACCGAATACTTCCTGTGCACAGATGATGTATTGTGGCATCGTCTGTGTATAAATACCTCACTGTCAGTCAAAATCTTTACATTATGGAGCATCTTGTCAGTGAGTGGTCTACTTTAAGGACTTGCACATCTTCAGCTGTAGAGGTATGTGAGTTATTAATTTCTTGTGTATAGTTATAATTATTGTACTACCACATTTATTTTTGTATATTTTCTATGTGGCTTTGGCTTAGGTAGTATCATGCAAATATTTTCACTTCTTGTTTGTGACTTTGCAAGAGATTTATATTAGCAATATATTAAAGTTGCATTTTTAAGAAATATTTAGTATCATAGGATTCTTGTCGGGCATGGTTAGGTTCACTATGGAACTTGTGTATTGTTTTGTAATTATTGTGCCAATAATGTAATCTGTGTAGCCTATCGTATATAATGTCATTACATTTTATTGTATATGTCCATATCATGCATAGTACACAGTGTTAGATGTATTTTCAGCTGACCAGAGTGACCAGAGTGATGAAAGTCACAGCTGTATAGATGATTGGAGTGATCAGAGTAATCAGAGTGTCTTGATCAGAGTCAACGTGGTACCAGCTGCAGAGCTAACCACAGAAGTTGATATAGCAGCTGTGATGCTGAACCATAGCAGCCATAGAGCTGAGTAAACAGTGTTAATGGTCGAGTAGCGGGTGATAGGGCATTGCTGACCGAGATTAGAAAATGCCCCAAAAATTGATCCCTATTTGTTGAACTTGAAGAAAATCGAGATCAAAATTGGTAATGGAAACTTTGATGTACTGCTCGATTTATCATCAAAAATGGTAGATAGAACCTGGAAATTTTAATCAACACTATGAAATATCAAATTTAAAAATAGGTCATACAATTTGTTACATTTTCTTTCCAAACAACATTCCTAGTACACTGTAATTAACGATATGTAAGGAAATTTTCAATCAATGAAAATGTCACTTACGCCAAGTGGTGGCAGTACTTTAATACATAAAGACAAATTAAATAATTTTTTTACCAATTGAAATCTGTGTTCTAGTTCTATCATTTAATTCCTTTTAAGCATTATTGTCATAAATGCAATGTGTTCTCTTGAAATTAAACCTGAAATGCGTTAATCTACCATAACAGCTATGTCCGCGAATGTTTCTCTGAGAACCTAATTAAGTGCCAACCGTGTTTTGATAACTGACTTCCTAAGCATTTATTCTATTCTTGCACTGAATTAAAAGCTGGCCTCCTTTGTATTATCATGTTAATTATGTCTTTTGAATCAAATGAAGAAGGTGGAATAAAAAAAACGTTAAAAGGCACGAAAATCCAACAAACTTAAAATCTAGTGGTCCTGGTCATATGTCAGGTGAACTCCATTTGATCAATCAAACACTTATAAATGTTAATGTGTTTGTAACATAAACTACCTTAAATTGACTGACTCTTTCATAACTGTGATCAAAGATAACAAGGCAGCCAAGTAAAATGAATACTTCGAAAAATACTGAGCTTGATTTCAAAGATATGGACCATTGTGGGCAAGTGAGTTTCAGAGAATTCTTGAACTGGCATATCCTCAAGGATGGTAAGAAGTTTCATTATTACTTCCAATGAAATCATGACATCAATGTTGTACTAACTGAACAATACAAAAATTGACGTAGAGTATGTCTCATGAAAAAATGTCGCATGTTTTTGAAAAAAAAGGAACCTTGTTTGGTGGTGTATCAACAGTTAGTCTAGTTCTCTGCTCTTGGGACTCCTAATTTGGCAGGATAATATTAAACACCACTACGGAAACCAGACTCATCAAGAAAACAAAAAGCAGTGATGTAATACACAGATTTGTTCGCATATACATGATAGTTTTTGAAACCAGTTGGAACAATTTTTCTCATATGTTGGACATTTTGAAAATAAATGCTATTTAAACATAATACCGAACAACTTCATTAGAAAAAGCGCGTTATTAAAAATTATTATCGATGTGATTGTAAAATGAGGATTCAGTCAATAAACAGCCCCGAGTTCCCTAACACTGCTTCCCCCATGGTTTTCTCGATGTCAAAGTGATATTTTTTAACTTTTAGAGGTCCCTCGGTAAATTGCGCCTCGCTTATAAGTGTGTGTCTATGTTTGTGGACCCCATTGTGAGCAAGTTATCAAGGGAGTGGTGTATTTGGATATGATACGCATGTATTAATCATAATTCTTTTCTCATTCATGTCATTCATCATTAAACATTGTATTAGTATCTCCATCAAAAGTGTTCTGTTATAAATCCGAAATCCCACCCAGTTATCTTGTTAAATGGTCAGCTCCTCATATTGCACATGCAGACAGAATTGAACTAGCTCAAAGTTGTATAGATTCAGCCTTGTCACTCTGCCATTACTGCTTTAGGATTACAGTGTGGTTCAAGTTTCAGTGTAAATTCAGTGTTTTCTGTTTTGTTTTATAATTTTAAACAAAAGCCATTGTCATTTGGAATTTAACTGTCCGTATCTCAGAGGATTACTTTCCTTCATAGAAATAGGACAAATTCATGCTATTCCAGAGAAGCCCAACAAGGGTTTGCCATAAGTTTGTTCAGATTCCTTTGAATAAGTAAAAGTGTAAAATTACTACAATAGAAGTTGTTAAACTGTTCCTAAATATACATGTATTGAATAGACAAGACTTTTAAAATTACTTTGTATTGTCCAGATATATAACCGAAATCAAGTTGACTGATTCTTCAAATGGCATCTGATTCTAAATCAATCTTAACTTCTCAGTCTTAATGCATTGGCTGTTCAGATGTCAGTCAATAATGTCACGCAGCCCTCTATGGTGCTGTTGCATGACAACAGTGTGCATGCTAACTTGCAGTGGTGATTTGTACATATTTATCCCTCTGTCATGGAGTGAGCATGGAGGGCTTTAAGCCCCCTCCCCATTGCAAAGTGTGGGAAATCAAAAAATTGTTTGAGTTGTACAGTAGCATGAAGTATCACTTCCAAATGCTGATTTCATTACTAATGATAACAAAAGGTAAGGGATCTGTAAGGCTACTATTGACCAATCAGAAAAGATCACATTTGCCAACTTGGCTTAAAATCTAGAATTATACTGAACAGTGTGTGTTAAAATTTGCATCATTGTTGATAAGCATTCAATACATTGTGTGGTGACAACTCTAAACATATGGTTTTATTTGCAAGGTGTGCAGCCACCACCGTTATGGCAGAAATTAGATGATGACAAGAGAGAACATGATAAAAAATATGATCAAGAGAAGAGAGTAAGAAAGTACCAGGAACCCAAATGGCTGAAGTACGATCTTGGAGAGACTGTGATGTTTCACACTTTCTGCACTAATGATATTCAGAGAAATATGAAAGTGGGAACTTCATTTATGAGTCTTGGTGCTGAAATAAAATTATTATTGTTTTGAGTTGATGTTAATGAATAATAAATGCTGAATTAGAAATTGAACAGGCTTATGTTTTATTTTAGCAGGATCATTTAAATTTAGGCAGGATGATTAAAAAATTGATTTTGGTGACCCTGTGGATTAGTGAAAATATCCTTATTTATAGCCCTATAACATGGTTTAGAAAAGTGATAAAAATATACCACATTATTGGATGCAGTGTACATTAACTGAGTCACATTCAATCAGACAGAACTTGTACTGCATGTAAACAAAATAAAACCTTGTATCTCTTTTTGCAACATCATACTTTTCAAATTCACAACTAACTTCTCCTGAATTCCTCAGAGAAATTCACAAGGAATGATATTCCCTGTAATTAAATGGTCCCCATGTGATATACTGTCTATACATGATTATAAGATGAGTCCAGCATCAAACTATACAGACCCAGATCTTCCACTGCATGATGTGCTGGCATATCTTTATTTGATGTAGTTTTCTAGGAGTACTAAGTAGAACAAAGAACATAGACCCTGACCTGACATGCACTATACAATGACAGATCAGGATCTATATTGTCTGCAGTTGGATTTGACGTAACTGAATATATATAAGACTTGATTTGATAGAAAATTGAGCACAATGAGGCATGACCAGCCTGAACTAATTTGGTCCATACAACCACATCTTATTATTATAAAGCAATATTTCACTTTATAAATTCATTCCATATGTCTTTTCTATTCCATCAAAGGCAAATGGACAGTTCTGCTTTGTCAACTAAAATCTCTGGACTCAACTTGAAATAACCTTTGACCTTTTTTAAGTAAGCTTTACCAGATTTATTATTAAAAACTCTCAGAAGCCAAAGTTACACATAAATATCTAATAACAATAATAACACTTCTGTTTATGAAGAGTAGAAACATGGACAGAGATATTAATTAAAAGCATACATCCAGTGCTAAGTATAAACTCTGTATCAAAATGAATACTTCCATCCATCATGTTTAATGAAAATTGGGTGCATGACACTTTGATTTTCACTCTGAAATAGTCAAAATTACTATTTGGACTTTTTGTGTGACCTTGAATTTCGATCTTTTCAACCCTGGCTTGATCAGATAATTGCATTCCACCTAAAAAGTTTGATGACAAACTGCTGCAGGAAACTGACTCACCTGTGTGGACACCAGATAATGTTCATACTAATTAAGCCACGTGACTAAAAACTAAATTAGGATATAATTGTTCAGGTTTGTATGCAGGTAGGTTAATAACTATATCATTAGAATAAAACAAACAAATAAGGTTACCAACACAGTTTATTTAGAATGTTAAATTTTTTTAATGAAAAGTACATTCCAGAAAATTATATTTTATATATGTTTGAACAGAGCTGTTACACATCTTTTATTAAATGGTTTGGATTCTGTCAATGGCTGATCAGCCAATTTGTGCTCTAAAATGTTTGTGATACACTTGCCAGGATATGCTGCGTCAGGGTCTGCTTAATCAGTAGAGGACGTACTACAATTCTGAGATTTCTGCTGCTTATGCATTTGCACTGCCTCAGCAATTCTCTTCTGTCTAAATTCTGTAGCTCCAGTATGTTTGAGACAATGCCAAGTTGAGTGTTCCTGTGTGTGATCTTTCCAAGACACAGAGTCAGTATTGATTTGTTTCAAGGATGACTTGAGGGAATCTTTGAAGCATTTCTTCAGACCACACTGAGATCACTTTCCCTCCTTCAGCTTGCTGTAATAGTTCTTCTAAGGTAGTCGCTTGTCTGACATCCTGTTGATGTAGCTTACCAATCTCAACTGATTTCATCAGCAGAATGTGAATGCTTGGAATGCCTGCTATGTGAGAACCTCAGTGTCTCACAATGACCCTGACATACCATCATATCCTCAACAGTTTCCTCAGTCAGGCCATGTGAAAGTGATTCATTTTCTTGGCATGGCATCTGTACACATGTTCAGGTTTCACAAGCATACATCCAGGTCAGAAACAAATTGACCTTGTCGACCTTCAGTTTTGTTGGCAGACTGGTCCCTCTGTATTCTAATGCATATGTGTATAGGTCACACTTGCTTTAGCAATTTTGGCTTTATTTTCATCATTGATGTGGACTACATGTACTAGATGACTTTGTCAACTACCAGGAGGATGTGACCATTTACCATGATGGTAGGCTCAGGGAGCCTGCCATTATGGAACTGCCAAACAGTCATCATTAATTTCTCTGGGCAACCAAATTTTGCCATGATCTTTCAAAGACCTCCACAGCTGTCAAAGGTTTTTGTCAGACCTATTCATGTCATGTGCAGGTTGGAGTTCTATTCCTGGAGTTGACAAGCTGCAAACATCATGTCAGTGGTTCCTCATCCTTTTGAATGTCACTCTCTGGCAGTAGCCCATTATCAATGTGACGCATAAGATGACTCAGGAGAATTTTGTCAAGTATTTACCAGTATTGGCAGAAAGGAGAAGCCCCAATGATTGTCACAGAATTGTCTGCTGTCTTTAATGTCACGTAAGTAGATAATGGATCTATCCTTCTACTCCTGGGCTGTAGTTCCTTGAGTCCATTTTGATTGGTTCAGTTCAGTCAGTTTCTGTGACATGTGCGAGTCTCAGACTTTGTAAACTTCTGATATAGCATCTGCTTCAGGTGCTTTGCCATTTGAACTCAGGTCAATTGCTTTCCCAGTTTCTGTCAGAATTGTAGGATCAGAATGTGTTGGGGCAGCCAATCATTGCCTTCTCACTGATAGATGACTGTTGTTTGAAGATGCTGTTGAAGTCTTCTGCCCATCTTTGAAGTATATTTTCTTTGTCAGTGAATATTGTGGAGCAGTCAATACTTAGAATTGGATAAGTTCCTAATGACTATGAGTAAGAGATTGTTTTCAAAGCCTCTAAGAAGTTCTTCATGTCATTCGTGTTTGCATAGGTCTGAATCTCATCTGCTTTATCACTCAGCCATGAGTCTTGCAACTCTTTGAGTTTACATTGGTCATTCTGCTTGATAATGTCAAAGGCTTTCTTCTTAGATGATGAAATGCCTGTTTTCTAAGCAGTCCTTCTGTAGCTGATGTTTCTCATTCAGAAGTCTCTGCCGGAATTGTTCTCATGTTTATGTAAGGTGGGACTGAGGTTAATGTAATGTAATGGATGGATGGATAGATGGATGGATGGATGGATGGACATGGGCATGCATGCATGCATGTACATATGTATGTAAGTGCTAATATTGGAGCTGGATAACATAAGAAATTCTATACCACATAATAATGAGGTATTTTTGAATGTACATTAATATGTACCAATTGGTAGACCACAATTAGATTAGGGACCAACAATTCAATGTTCTAGGGCAGAGGCCTGACAAATGTTTGTTTAATTTGCATCTATCAATAGCTGGAAAAATATCTTTTACTGATTTATTGCAAAATAACACCATATTATATCCCTGGTATTATTTGGAAGAAATATGAATTACATCAATATAAAAGAAAATATTTCAGCTCAAAAGAAAGTCACAGCCCCCAGTGCCCCTGAAAATTAGATAGTCAGTACATTATAGTAGATACATTTGATTGGTTTGTATGTTGATTGTTGTTTAAGTTGCAATCTAAAAGCAGTGACTAAAGTGGGATGACTAAACTTGTACTAAGCTGATACTGTGAAAGACACCATGCTGATTATACAGGAGGCTATGGATAAAAACTGAAGACAACAATTTTCTAGCTTTGCTATTGATGTAATAGGTTGGGAAACTTTGAGTGGGATGCCAACACCTGGGCAAGATATTTATGAAAGAGGGCCAGTAAACATAAAACACACTTACTCCACAATGAGAAAATATTTTGTGGACTAATGGAAGATTAGACAGGCAGACATCACTATCTCTGTATGACCAAATCATTTGATGGTGCAATTAAAAAAAGTCAAGATAATAAAATATAAAGGATAAAAATATTATACAATTTCAATTATTGAAATGTGCAATAATGTTTGAGTACTTATGAAAACTTGTATTTTTGCCTTATAATATTGAAAACCTCTAGATTCATTCATGTTACTATATTCAGGGATTAAATGTACAGATCAGATAGATGCCAAGATGGTGCCATCTCTGACCTGACTGTTAACAATTATGCAGATAACAATGAAATCCTAAGGGAAAATGAAAGAACCTGCAGGAAATGGGTAAATATTTGTTGTTCTCTTGTGTGACTCAACAAATTAGTGAGAATGATGGTTAAGAAATTTGAGACATAATGTAAAACCAGTGATTGTTTGATCATGGTAAGATCACAGACCCTCATTAGCATATGAAATAAGTTTTCAAGGAAGGTGGATTTCAGCAGACTATGAACTGGGTGAATATGGAATTCGAATCAGCTGACTCATTGATGACTTTGTCTGACAGACTGTACACTGACTGTTGTAACAATCCAAAAATCTCAGTTAAAATAGTGATGGTTTGTTAACCAGACTAATTTAATTATTATGTTTACCATGTCATATGATTATAGGCCTTTCATAGTCACTTAGAATGAGAATGAGATATTTTTCTAACTTTTAGAAGCCAATTTCTTACAAAGCAGGAAGGAAGAAATCTCTGACTGCTAAACTTATGAGATATGTAAATATAAAACATGGTAAAACCTCCAGTTACAGCCATCCCTGAATAAAGACCACTCCCCAAAAGCTATGCTGATGATGATTACACATGTACTGTAAAATAAAACCACCTCTTAGTTAAAACAACTTTTCATTTGTCTGATCAGTGGTCTTTAAACAAGAGGCTCCCTTTTTGACTCCCTTTTTTGACTAACCACCCTTTATTTAGCTACAAAGTAACAAACTTTTAACACTGACCTTAATCAAGGGTTTATACAGATGGACTAATCCTGCATGGACATGTGCTTTGATGCCAAAGTGATCAATATTTTCAGCTTTTGCTATTAGTCTGGCTTGAAGAAGGTTTTACAGTTAAAAATTAGAAAGTCTATTCTTCAGCATGTTCATACAAT
Organism: Sinohyriopsis cumingii; assembly: GCA_028554795.2. NCBI lineage: Eukaryota > Metazoa > Mollusca > Bivalvia > Unionida > Unionidae > Sinohyriopsis > Sinohyriopsis cumingii. Next base: position 50,692,292 of record CM068829.1, read on the forward strand.
ACTCTAATTTGAGTGTTTATTCAGGGCCAGCCTTAGGCTGATTGGACCAATTTTGCCCAGTTGGGCCTTGCACTCACACTGGGTTCCATGCGTTAGTAATTTTTAAAACTATGTCTATAGAGAGAAAGTAATTTTAAAGCAATGGAAGAAAATTTTAAGTTCAATATCATACAAAACTTGTTCAAAGGTTTATTTCTAAATGCTGTACTCACAGGTCAGACCCTGCACATAAATCCAGGAGGCCCTGCCAAAATGATCCAAATCAGGCCCTGCTTTTGCTAAGGATGTTATTGTGTTTATTCCTAGGTCAGAAAACTTGTCTGTTAACAAAGTGAGCATCATTGATGAGGGAACAAGAAAAGTTAACAGTTCATAATTTATTAGCAATACACTTGTCACCAGTGTACCTTGGCCCCTTATATGATATTGGTATTATAAGTTATGGATCCCATTTTTTTAATTTAATCTGCCTGAGTGTAGCATGGTTCCTCATATGATATCCATATAGTCATGTATCCTATTTTTGTATTGAATCTGTCTGAGTGTAGCATGTTCCCTCATGATATCTGCATAGTCATGGATGCTATTTTTGTATTGAATCTGCCTGAGTATAACACAGCCCCTCATGGTGAAGGATCTCAAAGAAAATTGGTAAACTAAAATAAGACATAAGTCAATTTGTTGTTTTTCTCAGATGTCAGGCCAGGCAAATGTGTGGTCCTGTGCCTGTCATGTGGCATGTGTCATCTGTTGTTTTAGACTTATTCATGGCAAGAAGCATGCTGGTCTGAAAGTCTTTTTAGTTTGTTTGACTGATGCTGATTCACCAGTTACTAAAAATAAAAATGATTTTGAATGAATTCTTCTAAACAACTGCTAAGCAGAATCTGACAAAATTCATCAGAAAGCAATGATTCCTGGCAAAAAGAAACATGATACCAATCCACCATCAGATAGGACTACATTTACACCCCAAAAAGGAATACAAATCCTTCAGACACATTTTTTTTTATTACAAGTAAATCTCATTAAGAGATATCTTGAAGTCGTATATGTTTTCAAGTACAAGACCTTGACTTTTGTTCCAGCTTAGTTATGAAAACTGTAATTGCTCAGTGATTAGAATGTGTGACTAATGTGGTGGAAAGGATCTGAGTTTGAATCCTACTAATTGATCACCTTATGTTGGCTACCATGTTGTGTCCTTGGACAAAGCACTTTATTCCTATTGCCTCAGCACTAAATAACCTACTTGTGTTGCTGTGCCATACAACAGCAAATTGACCTTTATTAAAACTTTCAAGTCTTTATGTACGAAGAGCTAACAAATTTAATATTTAACCATGAAGTTCTTGGTACTAGTAAAATCCCAGTCTTCTCATTCATGAAAATTTTATGAATCAAAGGTCAGAGTCTTGGGATTCAATTTTAATACTTTTATTTCCAATTAAGTTTTAAAAATCTTTAAAATCTCTAAAACATTATTACAACAAGTCACCTTATAAATTGATAAATGTGCAACTCTAAAACATTAATACAGCAAGTCACCTTACAAGTTGATAAATGTGCAACTCTAAAACATTATTACAACAAGTCACCTTACGAGTTGATAAATGTGCAACTCTAAAATATTAATACAGCAAGTCACCTTACGAGTTGATAAATATGCAACTCTAAAACATAATCTTTCCACATTACCATAGGGAGTTATGGTGGTTCACTCGGTAGAGTAGCAGTGGTTCTGTTGGTTAGATTAGCAGTGGTTCATTTGGTAGAGTAGCAGTGGTTCTGTTGGTAGATTAGCAGTGGTTCACTTGGTAGAGTAGCAGTGGTTCTGTTGGTAGATTAGCAGTGGTTCACTTGGTAGATTAGTAGTGGTTCACTTGGTAGAGTAGCAGTGGTTCAGTTGGTGGATAATTGGACTTGTAATCTAGGAGTCATGGGTTCAATACCCACACAGGTCAGCCAGGTTGGCTGCCTTTGTACATCCTTGGGAAAGTTACTTAGCTCCCATTTTCTAGGCCAGATTTAACCAAGAATAAGTGCCCTTAAACCAAGCACTAACAACATCACATTACTATATCAAGTTGCAATTTTTTGGTAATTCCATGTTCTCTGATGAAATTAATACACATGTACTTTCAGCAGTGCAAATAATATCAAAATTATCAAACTGCTTGTCTGACTAATTTATGGACCTTATAATCATGCCTATATTTACATAGTACATGTATATAGCTTTCTGTAGTAATTACATACATTCAAATCAATGATGTACATTTTATAGTATTAGTGATCTCCATTTTAAATTGAAAGACAAATATTCATTGTTAGAATTTCTTTGTAATAAGGAAGACAGTATTTACTAAGCTTTCAGCTTTCTGCTGAAGACCCCTAATATTGCATTGGTTTAATTACATATGACGATGTTTCATCTTTTTTCAGTAAATATTACTTGTGATAAACTAAAGTTATACAGTTTGATTTTGGTAAGTTCTGCATTTTTGCTGGTAAAATGAACATGTACCATTTGGGGGAAAGCATGAACACAAAAATGGCTAAGTCCTCAGCATTTCTAATCATTTTGTATGATTGGTATTAGCGTGACTTGATGTGTTAAATTTGACTATAGTAAAATTTGATCTGTACTGTCTGTTATAATGTAAACTTAGATACGTAACAATTAGTTCTCATTTGTTTTGTTTGTGCTTACTTCATTTTTTTTATTTTCTTGTCAACACTTTCTTTTGAATGATTAGTAACATAGATTATTTTATGTTCATTCATTGTTTTTGTCCCTGGTAATTTTTGTGTATTTCCTAGTTCAAGAGACTATAAAGATTGTCAGATCTCTCCAGGTCTGTCTTTTTTGTTTATGCTCCTATCAGTGGAACATTGTTTTTCTTACAACTTGGCAATATATAGGTATTCTATCCTAGTGTTTGTTAATGATGCATGAATCTTCTTTGTTCTAGCTGTCTGCCTAGGTAAAAAAAAAACACAATTGTTTTTAAGGTTCAAAAGTATAAATTGTCTATAATTTGACATACTATCTGACCATGAATATAGTGTGTTGTAATTCTATATTATCAGATATATTTGAGACCACCAAACTGAAGAAGGAAAAATTTAGCAACAGTCATCTGATTGCATTTCATTGTATTACATGTTTATATTATGCAAGCTTAAACTTTACTTTCACTTTATAATAAAAGATTCAAATTTCACCTCACAAAATGATGCAGATAAAATAATTTCCAAGACATTTGAAGAACTGGGGAGGGGGGTAGGGGTGATGGAAGATGTACATATCAAGATTGACTAGAATCAGGCATCCTTTGTAAGAAAATCCTTCAACAGAAATTGATATTTTATTAGTGAGACAGGGAGTATTCCAATGTCAGACCAAGTGTCTTATACCATTTGTACTTGCTTATAAGTTGAGTCCTACATATTACATGAACAAATCAGGGTCTATGTTATTTGTTCCATTGATCACTACTAACAAACAGAGACCCGGATCTGACAGCACATTATGCAACATCAGATCTGGGCCTGTGCAGTTTGCAGTTTGACTCAACTTACAAGTGAGTATATATGGCATGTAATGGACATGTATACCAGACCAAGCTTGAAGAGAAACAAACAAATATTTGCTATTGCATTGGTGAAGGTGATTATTACACTAAATAAACCCTTGTTGTTGTTGTGGCCTTTAAATGCCATTTTACATTTCCATGTAATATTTCATGATGATAGTCACTTAACAACTATAAAGTCATTTCTTTTGGTGTTATTATGATTGAAAAACATATTGATCGATTTGTAGAAAGGAATGTTGAATATGTTCCAAGACATATATTACATGAAAGAATTGCTTTAATTTCATGTCCCATCACCTCTAGGACATAAAAGATTTAGTTTTGAAAATAATTACAGGCGACTTATAAAGTCCCAAGATTTACAGCAGTTATGGCAAAATGGGTCAAAATTGTGGTATTCTCATTTACAGTTGAACCTGTCAGTAATCTAGGTGTCCTGATTTTCCTTTTCAATGAGCTATCACACATCTTGATGAACTTTACAAGAGCCGGATAATGACAAAATTATGATTTTGTCTGGTCAGACTTTGTTCAACATGTCCCTTCTGTTAATATATTGTCATGCCAAAGTAAAGATGCCAGTTTATATAAGTATGAAATTATTTTCACAAGGCAAATAGCAGCAACTTTTACTTAAAAAAAGAATTCCAACCATCTCAGTTTCCACCAATTTGTTCATCCATTTTGGTCCAACTATCATTTTAGAGAGCTTCACATGGGCACCATAAAAATGAAAATTGCTGATTGACCAAAAGAACTTGAATATTTCTAGGTCATTAACCCTAAAATGGTATTGACCAGTCAGCTATTGACTTTGTAAATAGATTACAACAGCATGCATTGTGTGAAAGTGGGTGGGGAACACTAAAGATACAAATTTAATGACAATGTGTCAATAAAGCATCAGTCTTGAAAATATCGCTGACCAGCAACAACTGTAACATTTCTTGACCAAATGAAACATCAAACAAATTTTGACCTCTGTCTCTTAACGTTTCAGAGGTCTGACTAATAAACGTGTGTGATCGGTCATTGTGAGTAAATCTTTCTCCACACCAAATAGATCCTATATTACTGGAATGTGTCACTATACGCAAACACCATTAAGAAATAAGTGTGAAATTACAACATAGTATGTGCCCAATACTTACCTATTTGTAGTGTATAGCTTATGTCAGATACCTGTGCAAGCAGAAAACAAAGTTGTTTTCTTTGTGGCTTGTTCTAGATTGACAACAAGTGGGCAGATTAGTCACATAACCACCTCACAACAACTTTTAATGCATTGTTGAACTTTGGTGATTGTTAAGGATAGTAAATGCAATCAGATTTATTCTGAAGGTGGTATTCAGCATCTATTCTGTACAGTGACAAGTATGTGATAAAGTTTTTCTTGGCCCAAACAATGTTTGCCTAGTCAGGACTAGTGGATGAGTGCTTTTCCCTTAATTCAACCAGGTATTTAACAAGACTCCATATTCATAGACACCCATGAATCTGCTGTTTGTAATATATCTTCATTTTTTAAAACAAACAACTTTTGAGCCCTTCAATAAAGGCCTCGTCAGCAAATGATAAGTTTATACCAATGATTTGCTTTGGATTGTCACACATAATTTTCTTTTCTTTTTGAAACAAAGTTGTATTTAGCCAGTATTCCTGTTACTGATCATAAAAATGCCACATTTGAACTATGGTAAATCCACTTAATGAAAGTTTATCTGCTTGGCAAAAACAATTTCTTTGTTTTGTTGATACAGATGTCTTTTCGATTTCCCTTCCACTTTATGACTGCTGGCATTGGATCGAAGTCTTTTGTATTCAATACCATCAATAATTATTTTCACAAGTTTGTCAAGGGTAGAAATACTCTGCCTGCACAATAGCTTTGTTTTGATAAATTCTAGGATGAAAATCTATGCTCCTGGTCAAAGTACATGTGAAATTTGTATTGAAATGAATAATGTGCAGGTATTGTCTTTTCACTGAAACTAGTTTTGTCAGTAATTTTGCTTCTGACAGTCTTCTATAACTATTTCTTGTTGTACACATTAGGCACTTGAGAATCCATCACTTGTTTATTTTTTGTTGGCACTGATGATTGCATCCTAATGACCATCTGATTGGAATAAAACAAAAGCATGTCACTAGCATCATTTGCAGGAAAAGTGTTAGGCAGTTTCAATGCATTCAAATTGATATGGTTCAGGAATCTCATAGATGCTTGCATGAATAATTGTATACATTGTACTGCTTTCTCTGTAAAATCACTGCCACAAGATAAACATTCCAGTTCACTTTGATGTGACCGCTGTGACACACAAGTCATTAAAAATTCTTATTTTGTGTATTCTTATGGTACACAACTTCCAGTGATATAACAAAGTCCATCAATATATTGCGTCTTGGTAATGTATGATGAATCATGTCTCAAAACATTGTTTAAGGGTTAATGTAGTTTTCATCCATATTATGCTTATGATTTGACATGGTATGTAGTGTTTACACAAGCAGTAGGACTGGAACTTATTATTGTCTTATAAAGGCATACTCAAACCAATTAAAAGAAATTAAGAAATGTTTAGAAAAATGAACAATGTTATTTAATGTGAAACTGATCTTTGAAGTTTCCTGCACAATTGTTCACAAAAGGAATACATTGCCTTTTCCTACCCCTATTTAATCAGCTAACTGTGGAAAGTTTAGTTGATGGCTGATTGACATACAAAGAAAGAATCTGTTAAAGCTAGATATTATGACTATTGAAGTTTATTAAGGTGTTTATTTGATAATAATATTTGGGATATCCTATGATCAATGTGCAGTTTCTCAGAGTTTTTCCAGTCAGAAGTTTTAAACTGATAGTCATGTCAAGTTAAAATACAGTGATTTAAGGAAATATAATATATGTGTGTGCACTCATATACATTCATGCACAAATGTATACATACACACATGTGCATGCATGCATACATGTATGTATGTATATATATATATATATATATATATATATATATATATATATATATATATATATATATATATATATATATATATATATATATATATATATATATATATACTTTTTTTTGTAATACAAATAATACTATCATACAGGTTAGAGGTTAGACAGGTTCTGTCTGGTGTATATTTATAATTCTCTCTCTCTCTATATGTATGTATGTATGTGTGTGTGTGTGTGTGTGTGTGTGTATATGTATGTATGTATATATTAGCATTATTTTACATATCTTTTGCAAGTTTGCTATGTGATGCAAATGTAAGTATATTAATTTATTGTAAATTGACAGTCTTAAAAGAGAAATCATTTGTCACTTTATTGCTCTTTGTCGTATCATATCATTTAATTCAATATCAATTTTTGTATTTTAAATGCTTCATTTGTATCTTTCTCAGGCAAATACTGGTAGAATGATTTCTCAATTTGCCACAACTGTAATACTGTTTAATATATACCTTTCTTTTCCTGTATCACTGTTGTGGACATGACATTAAATCACTGATACCATCCACACAACTTTTGTGTTTATTCAGTGTGACTTTGATCCAGCCAGAGGTGATCTGAAGATCCCTTGTGTGATTAGTTTTGTAAAATACACTAATGTAATGGTACATTCCAGGAGAATAATTGGTACATACAATTTTAAAAAATTCTTTTTACCTTTTGATAATTTATAATTTCTGTAGTTGTTGTTTTTTTTAAAATCTTAGACAAAGTTTATTTCTGTATATAATGTAGACACAAGTATGAAATGTAGATCTGCTGTCAGATATTTTACTGCCGAATAAATGTTTTCTGGTTATTTTTAATTGAAAAAAGAAAAAACAGTGTGTACCCTTATCTTCATTTATATAATTTGATAGGAGATCAAGGTCTGTTGTGTTTATATTTGTGTCTGTAGTACATCTATATCTGCACTTTTTTAATAAAAAAATCTCAAAATTTTATTTAGCTAATCACCCAGGCAGATCATTCCATACATCCCATTTCAGACAGATAATATGAAATTGGCAAGTAATATGAAATGTGGCAGGTAATTAGCACAATAATATGGCACACACATTTAAATCACTCTTGGCAGAGTATTTAGTAAGTGCAAGAAGAGAGATTATATATTTTGTATAGATACAAAGGTTAGACAAAATAATTAAATTTGGCACATGCAGTCCTCTCAGAATCCTAAACTTCTATGTGTTGAATAGTCCAAGCATATTTTGGTGCTGTAGGGTGCAGTTTCTCTTAGCCATGGCCAGCATTGTTAGAAAAAACACTATGCATGTATAGGACATCTGTGGCTCTCACCTATCTGTCGATCTGTCTGTATGTCTGTCTGTCTTCTTTCATCTGGTGCATGGGTATGTATATCCTTGAATGAATGTGTGTTCACATACATATATTACATAAACATATGTCTGTTTAAAAACAAGTATAAAATGATACTAAGATAGAAAGAGTGATTGATAGATAAAGACAAAAAATTTGAATATTTGTGAGTATCCATTTAATATTGACTTGTAAAGGATGTTCTTACAAGAAGTCTCTTTTTTAAATCATACTTTTGCAATTTTACATCAGGTCACATGGATCAATATTGATTTAAAAGGCAAACCATAGTAATAGGATGGAATCTGTGAAATAATTAGATCTTTAAAACTTACATTTTACAAGGAAAGTAAAACAGATTTAATCTAGTTTTAAGAAGGCTTTTCTAGACGAATTTGCTGGTGGCAATCAGAAATGTTGTCTAAAGACCCCGGCAAATTTGAGAGTTATTGCGTGTCAGCATAAGCAAAGAAAAATCATGCTGAAAGTTATTGCATGTGCTGTCCAATACTTGATGTTTCAAAAGTCAAAAAGAAAATGAGAAAAAAAAGTCATTGGGCATGTTATTTGATCTGAATATTGTATGATATTTACACCCAAATATGAATAAATATTCCGCCTGCATTAATTAATTAATTACACTCTTTTATCATTATGATAGCTAACGTAATTATTGCTTTCTTAAGTTCCTCTGAGTACATTTAAATACTGTGTTCCTTTTTGTTTTTAAAAACTTTTCTGGTTTAAAATATTAAGCGTTACAAATCAACTGATATATCAAATTCATGTTATAATTTTCTTATCGAACTTGTGTTCTTTTTTACCTCATGTTATAAAAGAACTATTAGCCTTGCAAAAGTAACTGAGAAAGAAGAATATATCAGCATGTGAAAAATTAAAATTGTTGAGATTGTTTTCATTAAAGTTATATAGCCAAAAATGTCCAATAAATGCTTAAAATCGGAGAGCAAAGTCAAATGTTCCTACAAATGTATCTGAAATTATGGATAATGAATCTATATTATGAGGTATGGATAGTGTATTTAATTAAATTATTTGATATCATTTAAGTATGGAAAGTAAAAATTATTTAATTATCTGATATAATGTAAGTATGGACACTGAATTTAATTATCCGATTTAATGTCTATAATTATTCTCCTAGTATGAACAAAAAATGTTTGACATATATAAATGATTTATTGGTTTAACCATAATGATCTGTAGTACAGCTAAGATTCCTTCCTTTGTTGACTTTATGTTTCGCTAACCAAGTGTAGAACTGCGAACTATCCGGAACTGGAAATTTTTTGTGGGCATGTGCATTGGAGCTAAGGGAGGTAATATTAGGTAGTACGATCAGTAACTCCATTGCAACCGTGAAACCCCCCATACCTACAATTATAATTTATTTTACAGAATATGGCACAACCATGTTATAATGCAGCAGCTGCAGTCCATAACTGCTGACCACATTCTGTACTAAACTGCTGACCACATTCTGTACCAAACTGCTGACCACATCCTGTACCAAACTGCTGACCACATTCTGTACCAAACTGCTGACCATATCCTGTACCAAACTGCTGACCACATCCTGTACCAAGCTGTTGACCACATTCTGTACCAAATTGCTGACCACATTCTGTACCAAACTGCTGACCACATTCTGTACCAAACTGCTGACTACATCCTGTATCAAACTGCTGACCACATTATGTACCAAACTGCTGACTACATCCTGTACCAAACTGCTGACCATATTCTGTAAATAAACTGCTGACCACATTCTGCACCAAACTGCAGTATAGCTAGAATCATAAAAGGAGTTGATTAATGCATATAGTAGTTGGAGTGGGTGTTATACTAGACTCCAGTGACATATATAATAATGGTTTAGTGTATCTAAATTAAAAAAATCTTCTGTTGATAATATTTGTGCATTTTGTTTACTAATGTTTAAAATTTGAAATAAGATCTAATGCTAAGATTCATGTTGTTTTATTTCAACTCATACAGTCATACATTTGATAGGCGATTTCAAGAACAATGGTTTCATTTTGACAACTGGGTACAAAGTGGTACTGCACTATATCCAGAGTCACATTATAAAGAAGGGTTTTATAACAAGGGAGAGCTGTGGTGACAAGCTATTTTTTTTCAAAAATGAATTACTTTTTCTTCATCCTCTTTTGCAATAATATTTTCCCAGTCTGATTTGCATTAATACAGGAAAATTGTTTTCTCTCTTTTTGTTATTTTTATCCAAAAATAATTATGATGAGATGCTACCTGCCATAGCATGATGTTTCATGGCAAAAATACAATTTTTACTAAGAAACTCCCTGTATTATGTACATGAAAAACTATTCTTTTCCCTGTCATTTGATATTTGCATCAGTTTTTCAGTTTTTATTATAAATGCACATCTTTAAGTCTGTATCCCCTTTTAGTATGAAAATACATGTATATGGAAAGTTAACACCTTGGAGTAATTGATGATAATGTATTTTCACACATGTACCCCACCCAATCATGTACCCTGCAGAAATTCACTAACTGTGGTAAAAAAAGTATTTATTATATTAGGCAATGATTATACCCCATACAAACCTTAACATAATCACACTAGTACTGACCACTAAGAGCCCTTAACATAATCACACTAGTACTGACCACTAAGAGCCCTTAACATAATCACACTAGTACTGACCACTAAGAGCCTCATCACAAAGTACCATTCTCTGTTATAGACATGGTATTCGAATCAAGAAGTTTATTTAATTTTCCCCCCAAAGTTTTATTAAATAAGATTTGGATCTTCTGCATTTATCAGCCTTTCTCTAAGTAAAATAACATTAATTAAATTGCTATTGAAATGTGTTATGTTTAGGTGATGAATTGAATGGATGCTGGAAGCTATTTGGTTGCATTCAGCTTCAGGAGTTGCTATTGAAATGTGTTATGTTTAGGTGATTAACACAATGGATGCTGGAAGCTCTTTGGTTGCATGAGGCTACAAGAGTTGCTATTTTTAATCTTCTATTACTGCTAATCAAATTTAATATTTTTAAGACCTTGGTACTGCATTCATTTATTTCCTACTTAAATTTACAAGCCATTTTAATAGATCTTCAATGTCTTATTATTATTCAGAACAAATATATTATGCTATACTTTGCCCAGAGCCAAAGCTTGAAAACTGTATTAGGCTATACTTAGCCCAGTGCCAAGGCCTGAAGACAAGTGTATTAGGCTATACTTAGCCCAGTGCCAAGGCCTGAAGACAAGTGTATTAGGCTATACTTAACTTAGTACCAAAGCCTGAATACAAGTGTATTAGGCTGTATGTAGCCCAGTGCCAAAGTTTGAAGACAATTGCATTAGCTATATTAAGCCAAGTGCCAAAGCCTGAATACATGTGTATTAGGCTATACTTAGCTCATTGCCAAAGCCTGAATACAAGTGTATTAGGCTATACTTAGCCCAGTGCCAAAGCCTGAATACAAGTGTATTAGGCTATACTTAGCCCAGTGCCAAAGCCTGAAGACAAGTGTATTAGGCTATACTTAGCCCATTGCCAAGGCCTGAAGACAAGTGTATTAGGCTAGACTTTGCCCAGTGCCAAGGCCTGAAGGCAAGTGTATTGGGCTAGACTTAGCCCAGTGCCAAGGCCTGAAGACAAGTATTTTAGGCTACACTTAGCCCAGTGCCAAGGCCTGAAGACAAGTGTATTAGGCTATACTTAGCCCAATGCCAAGGCCTGAAGACAAGTGTATTAGGCTATATTTAGCCCAGTGCCAAGGCCTGAAGACAAGTGTATTAGGATATACTTAGCCCAGTGCCAAGGCCTGAAGACAAGTGTATTAGGATATACTTAACTTAGTACCAAAGCCTGAATACAAGTGTATTAGGCTGTACATAGCCCAGTCCCAAAGTTTGAAGACAATTGTATTAGCTATATTAAGCCAAGTGCCAAAGCCTGAAGACAAGTGTATTAGGCTATACTTAGCACAGCGACAAGGCCTGAAGACAAGTGTATTAGGCTAAACTTAGCACATGCCAAGGCCTGAAGACAAGTGTATTAGGCTAAACTTAGCACAGTGCCAAGGCCTGAAGACAAGTGTGTTAGGCTAAACTTAGCACAGTGCCAAGGCCTGAAGACAAGTGTATTAGGCTAATCTTAGCCTAGTGTCAAGGCCTGAAGACAAGTGTATTAGGCTATACTTAGCACAGTGCCAAGGCCTGAAGACAAGTGTATTAGGCTTTACTTAGCACAGTGCCAAGGCCTGAAGACAAGTATACAGTATGAATAAACAATGAATGTTAATGTTAATTTTTTCGCTGTGCTGAAGAATTTCTCATTACTAACAATTGGATACAATCATTACATGGTGTTTAAGCAGAATGGATGAGACATCTAAACCTGTTTGATTCCATTTCACCAGTGGCCTTTGTCTCATGGTGAAATGGAATCAGACAGGTTGCAAATTCCCATACACCCTGCCTAAAGAACCTATACAAATTTGGAATAACATAAAGGTAAATAGATATAGTGCTTATTATTTTCAATCTTGTAGACGCTAATATTCATCTTTGAACTGGCCAAAATCTTCCAGTGATCTTTCACCTTTTGTATCATAACATGGCAAACTGTTTATATCTTCAAGCATTACTGCCACTGATAAAGGGTCATTCTGTTAATTAGAAATAGGCAAGCTTTTTGTTAATTGAGATATGCAAATTTCCAAGGTCTCAAGAGGATTGAAATTTTAATGGGAAGATATGCAAGGTGTAAAATTGTTAATTCTGACAATTGTTTTTGTTGTGTTTATATCTGATAAAGTTTAAAATGTATTTTTTAATACTATAATTGATTCTAATGAGCACTGGTTTTTAATCAAAGGCAAAGGCTGGGAAAGAGATTGCCTCTTTTAGAAACATGATCTTTTAATGCATACACTTGATTATCACTCTGTTACCTAAGGGCTAGAAAACTAGAACTGTAACCTAAAAGGTCATCCCACACAGTATTTGTTGGGAAACATTTGCCGACCAAATTTAATTCATCCATTTTGAAGTAGTAGTGGCATGCATTGAACTTACTGGCTGCACAAAAAGACTAGTGTTCGAAATTGAGATATTCAAAACCATTTATCAAGTGACACTGATGTAATAAAAAGTAATGACAAAGTAAAAATTTACATTTTCTTGTTATTTTGTTGCCATCAACAACATTTCCAGAAATTCAATTAAATTTAGGTGTAGGCTAGAATTTCTTTTTGTTGTTATATAGGGCCCTGGTTCAAGAGATAGTGATGTGGGTCACTGTGAATGAGAACCTTTTATTAAAACCTCAAAACTTTGTCCCTCAAGGCAATTAGTGACTAAATTACCACAGTAGAGTATATTTTTAAACTTTTCATTATTGTGGGCCAAATTATTTCCTTCCTTCAATGTACAGTGTGAGATACAGAACTTTAAAGTGTCTCCAGAGTTCTTAACCTTTAATAGTTATGATAAAATAATGGATTTTGGATACTTAAAAATGTAATTATAAAGATGCAAATGTCTTATATCATTTGGTGTCATGGCAGTGTAACAAACCAAGGATATGTGCTGTTGGTATTTACATCTCCATTTACAATTTTGATCAATTGCTTTTGTGTGATTATTTGTTTGATTAAGGGAATGTTGCAAATCTTTGTTTAAACTAAGTAACATAAAAGAAGTGAAACCAATGATTTTAGTAAAATCAAAAAATAAATTTATTTCTATAAGTTATAAAGTAAAAATAGAAGAGGAACTTACAGTACTGACTGAGATGTACCAACAGTCATATTTTATCACAATATTATCAAAAAAATGACTTTCAATGAAATCACAATAATCCTGAAATAGTGCTTTAGTCAAAATAGTCAATGAGGAGTTAGTAATTCCAATAAATAATTTAAATAAATGATTCCTCTCCAATTTTATCTGAACACAACAGTAAATGAATTTAAAATGGGAATGAATAATTTTGTTTACCACAACTTTATATAAAACCTACGTCACAATAAATTTCCAGGGATATGGGTTACAGGTTCACTTCAAAAACATTCTAAGCTTGTAAATAGGACTAGGCCATTAACTCATATTGAACGAAACATCTTTAATAAAAATGACAAATGTCAGGTAGGCCCTAAATACTCGACCTTCAATCATGGACAAAGGTCAAGCACAACATATTAATGAAACATACAAAAATGGGAATTGGTGTTGGAAAGAGTAATTAGTATGGGCATGAAACTGAACCTTATTCACAGGACTTTACGATTCATGGATAAAATTCATAAAATGGCCCATGTCAAATTCTTAATTGCAAGATCTATTTGGATATTCTCTTCTATATATTTTTAGTTGTTGTTGTTGTTGTTGTTGTTGTTGTTGTTGGGTTTAATGCCATTTTTCAGCACACGATAGGCTATACATGGCGGCCAGTATTAATGATGGAGGAAGAACCCGTAAAAACCCCAGAAAGAATGACTGACCCATGAGAAGCTACTGGCAAGCTTTCTCAGATACCCACATTGGCCAAATCCAAGTCTCGAACCCACACAGACAGAGGTGAGATGGCAATGATCTGTAATGGAGAGTGCTTTAGACAACTCGGCCACTTGGGGCCCCCAACATTTGTAGTAATCAGCAGTAAGAAAAATTCATTGTGATGGTCGTTTGGGGCCTGTTTTTTGGTACATGGCATGAAATACTGAACTGCAGCTTAGAAATCTTAACGTTGCAAGTCAGATTAGAAAAATCAAAATCATTAGTGTGTTTTATAGAACTCTTCAATAACAACAGCTAGTGCCTTGAGGCCCAGGCAAATACAGGGAAAACAAAGCTCAAGCCAAACTTACACAGTATATTTGAAATTGGCTTCTTTTTTCTCTGACAGTCTTGATATGAACTTAAGAATCAGCTGATAATGCAAACAGACAACTTCTGAGATAATTGCATTTTCTTGTTATTTATTTTTTGTCACTTCATAATAATGAACTTCTATTTTATTCAACAGTGATTTATATAAATTTTTGTTTAAGGTATTTAAGGTCTAAAAATTGATCTGTATTTTAAAATCATACTCTCTCAATACCCCAAAAACAATTGAAAGTGAGAATGAAATATTTTCTTTCTTCCATTCATTCTCATTCATTATACATTGGAACCTGTCTTGAAAGACCACCTCTTCTGCCAAAACATAATGGTCTCTCAAGACAGGTGGTCTTTCATAACAGGTCATAATATATAATCAATAAATCAGTAAAAGAGAACCTGGTCTCTCAAGACAGTTGGTCTCTCATAGCAGTGGTCTCTCAAGACAGGTTTTGCTGTATTGCTCTTCCTTGCACATTGATGTTAGTGGACTTCACATTTTATTTCTTCTCTGACACTGGATTCCTAGTTTTTTTACATCTGTATGTTGACACCTGCAATCAATCTCTGTCGGCAAGTCGGTAGTCTGATATCTGGTATTAAGTGACATTTGCCATTGTCCACTAGGGATTGTGAGCTGAAACTTTAATTGTCCAGAAGAAAATATCCAACAACATTTTATCCCTAATTATGAGAACCTCATTGTGATGAAACCACATGAATTGAAACTGATCCACCCACCACCCTGTTTTGTGTCTTTTTCCTTAATGACTGACAACAACACCTCTCATTTCACATAATTACATGTGACATTTGTAGCCTGCATTCATTTTCTTCCAATAAAAGTTGAATTCAATTAGCACAAAATATCTGTTGTTTATGCTGGAGGCTGTGTTCTTTAGCATTAAAAGTCAACTCCCTAAAGTCCAAAATAAGGTGAAAATGAAACCTGGGACTGTGCCACAGGAATAAAATAGCTATCAAACAATCAAAATTATTTAGAGCAAATGGAAGTTAAACAGCTGCCTGCACTCTCATGCTTGTATTGGGACACTCTAGTTCTTTGTCTATTAATTGCGGGAGGCTTCATTAAATATGAAATATATTATATACAGTATTGGCTTTTTATATTTTGACTCCATAGCTAAATATGCTTGTTCCCAGGTGTCAGTCATTTTTATGAATTTTCCTTCAGAGATATCTAATTGAATTTTGTTTTACACAAATTACAAGTGTGATATGGTTTGAGTATTGAAATTAATACTTGCCATGTTTAGTTTGACAAGAAATCAGGAAACACAATCATAAAGTTGATAACTTGCAGCCTTAGATATGACACACCATATTTATTCTTATTTAGGTACTACTTCTTTATAATTGCCTACGTATTTTAAGTTGTTAAAATTTCATTTCATATGGGCATTCCTGGGTTGGAAATTGTTGTAGCTAATTTGAAAATGAAGGTGTAATGGCATGTACTTAGTGTTTTAATTCCATGTCTCTGCTTAAATTTTTTCAGCTTTTTTCCTGTTAATTGCTTACTTGCAGTATGGATGATTTTCATATTGAAACGTGGCATTGCTTGGAAAATGCCAAAATTGATGAGATATGGCTGAAGCACATATTGCACTATGAAGCACATCGATTTACTGATAATACAGATGAGAAAGAACTTCTTTCAACTACATAATATTCCTTTATTTACTGATTTTCAGCAACAATAAATGCAATGTGTAACATTATATTTTGAAGAACGATTTTTATTTTCAAGTTTGTATGCCACTGCTCAATAAATTCTTGATCATCCTTGTAGAGAAAAAGAATGTACCCTGTTATGAAATCTGGTCAAGGACAAATGAAATCTGGTCAAGGACAAATGAAATTGGATCAGTTACAGCATGGTAATATTTCATTATTAAATCACAAAATGCTTAACAAGTTTATGTTCACTTTATTTATCTATATTTAAAAGTATTGAAATTTGAATACAAAAGTGATACACTTGATGCCTTATATCAGGCATTTTAGCATGAATTCGTGTTTTGTTCGGAAGCGGTAGAAAGGATGAGTTCAATACAGTATAGTGATATGTCAAGGCTATCATAAGTCATATCAGATGAGTCATTTCCCACATGATTGTAGTTTTATACTTATTACATAACCTCCTTTTTTCACCATCTAAATATTTTTTGGTTTTACTGTATGAATGAAATTCAAAACAAACTGGGATTCATAAAAGTTTGATTCACTGCATCTAAAAATATCTAAGCGCTGATAAAAAGAAGGCACATACCGTAAGTAGCTCAATCTGAGTGCGTGATACTGAAAGATGGACTGATTATGGAATGCCAGATTAAGCATGTTAGATTAAATGGGTATTTAATATCAACAGGTGAAAGTAAAGTGGTCTCTGAATTGTAATGTAGATTTGGTTTTTATTTGATAAATAATTATGAGAAGATGACTTAAACGATAACTTCTTTTTTGGGTTGATAACTGACTATAGATTCTGTACCAGTAGCAAGGTCAATCAATCCAAATATTTTGTGGAACACTTATTAACTAATGTATGTTGTAGGATGTGAATATGTTGCAATTGTTGTCCATCTTTATTATTATGAAAGAATCCTCAAGTGATGATGGAAATTGGGAAGTTTTTGACATTGTACCATGATCCCAGTAAAAGTTAAAGTGATGAAAGGATGTAGTAGCATGATGAAAGAATGTCATTGAAGATATCCAAAATCATATTGTTTAATGCTTGAACACATAAAGGAATTTCAGAAAAATGGATCTTAATCATCCCTAAAACAAAGCCTTTGACTAAGTTATTCAGCAGCTTTTTGAATATGTATTATTGTGATAGTGTGGTGACAGGTAAATTGGATGGCATTGTTTTAATTGCATTGAACAAGCTGATGGATAAACAAAATCATCATCACTAATTTATGCTATTAAGAATGAAGGAATGTATGTAAATGAAGTTATGTAGTTGTTATCATTTTCAGCACTTCAAAAATGGTACTTGTCAATCTCTGAAAACTGAAATCTCCAAAGTTGCCACTTTCAAAATAGAAATCTTGCAAAATTGACTTAATACAGGAGCCTGTATGTTTTAAAGAAGTTGAAAAGGTACTGGTTTTAAAGAGGTTGAAAAGGTACCAGTTTTAAAGAGGTTGAAAAGATACCGGTTTTAAAGAGGTTGAAAAGGTACCAGTTTTACAGAGGTTGAAAAGGTACCAGTTTTAAAGAGGTTGAAAAGGTACCAGTTTTAAAGAGGTTGAAAAGGTACCAGTTTTAAAGAGGTTGAAATGGTACTGGTTTTCAAGAGTTTGAAAAGGTACCACAATTAAAATAACTCTGGTAAATATTGACATAATAAATAGAGACACAGAAACCTTATTTGTAGCTGTTATACAAAAAAAGTATCCAGGACTTATTTCATTAACTGTGTGTATGTGTGTGTGTGTATGCACGTGCATGCATGCATGCATGCGTGTGTGTGTCATTTGGATTTCTAACATAGATTTTGTTTAAATTCAATAATATCACTATTATGTCTGCAGTGTGGCAGTTTATAGTTAAATCTAGCACTAAGGCATCATGCTGCAGATATGAAGCAATTGGCATCCCACCCAGTCACATTATTCTGACACCAGGCTGTCCAGTCCTAACACCAACCTCTTAATGCTGAGCGCATAGCAAAGCAGCTGTTAGTACCATTTTTTGATGTCTTTGGTATGACTTGGCTGGGTCCAACATCAGAAAAGTTGTGAGGGAACATATGCTTTGACTGTTCAGTTGTTTATTTGTTTCATTATAATACCATCAATATTCTTTATTTCATCTATAAATGAAAATTGGTATGTATATGACACCTATATATAAAAAAACTGTATTTGATGCATATAAAGAAGAATAGATATAATAAGGTCACTGTGACCTAATTTTCATGCTTTAGTGACCTTTGTATTTTCAGCTGCTTGTTTGTTACACTGCAATATCTTGGACCCTGTTTTACCTACATTCATGAAGATTGGTATGTAACTACAATGCAACAAGAATAACTTGGCCATACCAATACAGATGTGACCTAATTTTCACTCTTTAATGACTTTGCATCTTTAGTTATATTTTAAAAATCATTATCACACAATTAAACATTATATCTGTACAAATTTTTAAGAAAGCTGATGACTATTATAATTGATTTAGCCCTCCTACCAAGATACCCTGCATGGCGAGTGCAGGGTATGTAAAATCCTATATAACCTACAGGATGTATATATGTGTATATGAAAACAGCATGCATGTGGCAAGAAGAATACTTCAGATGCACAGAAAATAGGTCACTTTGGCTTAATTTTCAGGCTTGAGGGATTTGTCTTTTCATCTATTTATTCATTACATTCTAAATATCTTGGAGACTATTCAACTTGTACTCATAAAATTTAGAAGCAGGTGCCTCTCGAGTGTGACTCAGCCATTCCCAGACTCTGGCACAGTTGGTCACTATGACCTAATTTTCATGCTTAATTTTCATTTGTATTTTCAACCATGTGTTTGTTACAATCTCTGCACCTTTAACACAAATACATCTAAACTAATCAAACTTTATATGTTGATTCATTAATGTAGCAGTTATATTTCCTTTCTCCATAATGCTAACTCAGTCTTGAGGTCAAACTCCCACCAGTTGATCATAATTTGAATCCTTTTCAGACCAGCCTGGTTCATGTCTCTTTGCAACATTGTTGATGCCTATTGCCTCAACATAAATCCTCCATACCAGTCTGGTTCATGTCTCTTTGCAACATTATTGATGTCTATTGCCATTTAATATAAATCCTTCATACCAGTCTGGATATTGTTCACTACTCTAAATATGCTGCTTTCTTGCTAGGATAATTGTGACATACTAAGTTGCTGCCATAAACAGCACAAGATCTAAAGTGAATACACAAGGGAAAAACAAAGATGCATGATTTTGTAAACGAATTTACATTTCCACTCATGCAAGGGGATTGCCAGAATGTTTTATTAGATTCAAAATGATTGATTGAATGTCTGTGCAAATATTATATGACTGCTTTATTTTGTATCACATCACTGTTTTCAATAGTTTTTAATCATCTATTCATCACTTTATCCATCATACCCATCCTTGAGAACATGGTTTACTGTCTGGAGTCACAGATCTCAAGGAGGAGAGAATCCTATCCTCATGCAGACTGGTGCTTCTTAAAAGTAGATATGACTATGGGATATGTATTATAAAAAATCCTGATAGCCAGTCAGGTAAATTATTACTTCATCAAACTGGTGGTTCTCAAATCTTATATGACTATGGTTTTTGTGAATTAAAAATCCTGATAGCTAGTTCCATTATATGGTTATATCAGACTGCCTCTTCAAAGCTACTATGATTGGGGGGATTTGTAGGTTAAAAAACTGGTATCCCAGTCAGTTAAATATAACATATTAGTATTAATGCCTCTAAAACCATTAAGAACAAATTTAGTAAACAGATGTCATGAGTTGGAGTTTTAGTTGTTTCTTGTTTGCATTTATTAAACCCTCTTCATCAAAGTGATTAATTATAAAAGCATTTTGTTCAGGGATATCATTCTATGGTCAATATATAGAATGATTTAACCAATAGGACTTAAGAAATTATTGTCATTGTAATTTCAGCAACCTACCTCACATAATTGCTTATAAGTCTAATCAACCTGCAAACAACAACATTGTTTGTTCTACTGATTACTCCTAACAAACTGCACATACCCAGATCTGCCAGCACATTATGCGATGGCAGATCTTGGTCTTTGCAGTTTGCATTTGGACTCACCTTATAAGTGAGTATATACGGTAGTCACTTTATGTTTTTTTAAAATACTTTTCATTATTAATATCAATGACAGGTTCAACAGTAATACAAGAACAAATCTCCTGGCTCATGAAATTTATTGCTTTTGATGCATCTAGGAATTAATTATTCATTGATATTCAAAAAAGGGCAAGAGCTACTGGGGATTTACTCTGGATCAATCTTCTTTGAGTCATGTAATAATCCTCCTTTGGGTGTTGTATGATAAATAAACCATGAGTTTTACAGAGGTCTATTTTTCATATGTTGTTTGACAGGTCTAGTAGGTAGTCAGTTCTTCCAGTGTTGAAAACAAGAACAGATAATGGATTTCATCCAGCATTATGTAGAGGTATGCATGAGAAAATGCTTGTATTTGCTTATGATAGAATGATGACTCACTGAAAACTTAAGTATGTTCAGAAATTTTGTAAACTTGTCTCCTTAGTTTTTTGCATTTTTTCACTTATTTCTTTATTGTGCCCATCCTCATAAATGTGGTAGCAGTGTTAGAGTTATCTGTCCATTCTGTATGTATATATGTATAAGCATTGCAGAATTCTGTCTGTGCAGTTACTCTCATATCTTTCTATAGACTGAGTTGAAACTTGGTAGATAATTACTGACATGGGGTCACAGCATGTTCATATCATTCTATTGTCACAGTCTTGTGTACTTTACCAGAGTTATGCCCCTTTTTGGTATTAAATGTACAACTAATCACATTTTTTTTCTGAATTGTGTTGATACTTGGCAGATATCATTAACACAAGGTCAACATGCGATATTATTCTATCACACTATGATGCATTTTTCTGGAGTTATGTCCCTTCCATGTGTTAAATGGAGATTCTAAGTATGCAGTTATGCCTCTTTTTGTATTAAATGTAAATTCTAGATATGGTAATCCTTCTGTGAACCTAGTTAGTTCCACAGCTTTTGAAGAACTGCCCTGAACCTAGCCAGACTTACTGACATGAGGTCAGCATGCGCAGTTCAATGCATTTATTTAAAAACTTGGCAACTCTCTTGACATCAGGTGAACATGTTCTGTCAACACACTTCGATGAATTTTTTGAGTTATACCTTTTTCTTATTCAACCATTGTAAATGTTCTTTTGCACCCTGACATACATGTGTAGATTCTGCCAGTATATATTCTGATACACATGCACCACTCATTCATTTTAAGGAGATGAGGGGATCTGTGTCCTATGGACACTTGTCTGGTTTTATCACTCTAATGTATTCATGGGCTTCATGTTATAATATGCATGCATGTGTGTGTGTTTGTATCTGTGTGTGTGTGTGGGGGGGAGATCAGTGCAGTATATCATTATGTTGCTTACTCCACAACAGTATTTTATAAACCAAAAATATTTTATTCATCACGAAAATGGCTTAAACATACAATGCTGTCTGGTTCATGACACTTTTGGTCTGTCATATTGTCTACTGTTGACTGATGATACTCTTGGTTTCTGAAAGTTTATACTGATGACACTTTTGGTCTTTCATAGTTTATACTGACGACTGATGATGCTTTTGGTCTCACATAGTTTCTACTGATGACTGATGATGCTTTTGGTTTCTACTGATGACTGATATACTTTTGGTCAGTGATTGTTTCTAATGATGACATTTTTGGTCTGTCATAGTTTCTACTGATGACATAAAAAATATTTTGATTGCTTATACTGATGACACTATTGGTCTGTCATAGTTCTACTGATGACTGATATACTTTTGGTCGGTGATTGCTTACACTTATGGCTGATGAGGTTTTCTACAACTAGTATCTTGGCACAGTAAGTTGGTAGATCTCGGCTCACATTTCCCAGTAAGGCAGAAAGTGTTGCAGTCCTTCAGCTAGCTATACAACTGAATGTTTATTTGTGTCTACTAAGGATAACCATTATAAATTAAAATTCTCTGCTATTTGAAAACTGAACCTTTTTGGCTTGATTCATATTTCATTCACTTAATTACTCAAATGGCTCAAGAAGATGCTTCAGGTGTCTAATCTTTTAGGGGCTTAGATAGATAATTGTGGATGTCTAGCCCACCCATGCTCTAATAAATTTCATTGAACAGGTGAGGTCTTACACCTGGGCAAAAATTGTTCAGATCTAAACCTGAAGAAAAAAATGTTCAGATATATTATTGACAGTCACAGAATAAATGTGGTTGTAAATTGCATTTGGGCTCAATACACCAGCTTTGTTACAGTCAACATTTTGCTAAAGCTGTCCAAATTTGCTATATAGGATTATCATGAAGTAGGGGCTTATCATATTAGTTTTATAGGACAGACCCTATTTGCCCATGCCAAGGTTATCATGAAGTAAGGGCTTATCACATCAGTTTTATAGGACAGACCCTATTTGCCCATGCCAGGGTTATCATGAAGTAAGGGCTTATCACATCAGTTTTATAGGACAGACCCTATTTGACCATGCCAGGGTTATCATGAAGAATTATAAAGACAACAGTCATCTAACCATATATATATATATATATATATATATATATATATATATATATATATATATATATATATATATATATATATATATATATATATATATATATATATATATATATATATATATAGTTCTGATGAAATATTGAACTTTTGTCAATAATGTATCAAGATACAATATATTGTTAGCTTTTATTTTTATTCTATTTTTTTTAAATTTTCATATTTATTTATCTATATCAAACTAAATGTTATCTATACCCAACTAAATGTTATCTATATCCAGCTAGATGTCATCTATACCCAGCTAAATGTCATCTATACCCAGCTTAATGTCATCTATACCAAGCTAAATGTCATATATACCCAACTAAATGTTATCTATACCAACTAAATGTCATCTATACCCAACTAAATGTTATCTATACCCAACTAAATGTTATCTATATCCAGCTAAATGTCATCTATACCCAACTAAATGTTATCTATACCCAACTAAATGTTATCTATATCCAACTGAATGTTATCTATACCCAACTAAATGTCATCTATACCCAACTAAATGTTATCTTTACCCAACTAAATGTTATCTATATCCAGCTAAATGTTATCTATACCCAACTAAATGTTATCTATATCCAACTAAATGTTATCTATACCAAACTAACTGTTATCTATATCCAGCTAAATGTTATCTATACCCAAATAAATGTTATCTATATCCAACTAAATGTTATCTATACCCAACTAAATGTTATCGATACCCAACTAAATGTTATCTATACCCAGGTAAATGTCATCTTTACCCAACTAAATGGTATCCATATCCAGGTAAATGTCATCTATATCCAGCTAAATGTCATCTATACCCAGCTTAATGTCATCTATACCCAGCTAAATGTCATCTATACTAAGCTAAATGTTATCTATACCCAGCTAAATGTCATCTATACCCAACTAAATGTTATCTATATCCAACTAAATGTTATCTATACCCAACTAAATGTTATCTATATCCAGATAAATGTTATCTATACCCAACTAAATGTTATCTATACCCAACTAAATGTTGGTAAATGTCATCTATACCCAAGTAAATGTTATCTATATCCATCTAAATATCATCTATTCCAAGCTAAATGTCATCTACACCCAGCTTAATGTCATCTATACCCAGCTAAATATCATCTATACCCAACTATATTTCATCTATACCCAACTAAATGTCATCTATACCCAGCTTAATGTCATCTATACCAAGCTAAATGTTATCTATATCCAGGTAAATGTCATCTATACCCAACTAAATGTTATCTATATCGAGCTAATAACCATCTATACCCAACTAAATGTTATCTATATCCAGCTAAATATCATCTATACCCAACTAAATGTTATCTATACCCAACTAAATGTTATCTATACCCAACTAAATGTCATCTATATCCAGCTTAATGTCATCTATACCCAGCTAAATATCATCTATACCAAACTAAATGTTATCTATACCCAACTAAATGTCATCTATACCCAGCTTAATGTCATCTATACCCAGCTAAATATCATCTATACCCAGCTAAATGTCATCTTTTCCCAACTAAATGTCATCTATACCCAACTAAATCTCATCTATACCTAGCTTAATGTCATCTATACCAAGCTAAATGTTATCTATATCCAGCTAAATATCATCTATACCAAGCTAAATGTTATTTATACCCAGGCAAATGTCATCTTTACCCAACTAAATATTATCTATACCAAACAAAATGTTATCTATATCCAGCTAAATGTCATCTATACCCAACTAAATGTTATCTATATCCAGCTAAATGTTATCTATATCCAGCTAAATATCATCTATACCCAACTAAATGTTATCTATATCCAGCTAAATATCATCTATACCCAACTAAATGTTATCTATACCCAACTAAATGTTATCTATACCCAACTAAATGTCATCTATACCCAACTAAATATAATCTATACCAAGCTAAATGTCATCTATACCCAACTAAATGTTATCTATATCCAGCTAAATGTCATCTATACCCAATTAAATATCATCTATACCAAGCTAAATGTCATCTATACCCAACTAAATGGTATCTATACCCATCTTAATGTTATCTATATCCAGTTAAATATCATCTATACCCAATTAAATGTTATCTATATCCAGCTAGATGTCATCTATACCCAACTAAATGTTGTTAATAAGCAATATAGGTTTATCTTATTTTTCAGCAATATCATAATCCAAACAAGTAATGCTTATTAAATTGAATTAATTTAATTTAAATCTCAAGACTTTTGGAATAGGTATTTATGTAAACAAAAGGCCTACAACCTATTAATAAGTTGCAAGTAAGTGAACAAAATTAAAGCCATATGTTTGTCCCAAAGGCTGAATGATTTTCTCCTCTGAAACACTGTGTTGATGTATATTTCTAAATTAGATGGAGAAGATATTTAAATTGCTGTGGGAGTTATTCTTTGTTACAGCAGAAAAGTGGCCTGTGGCAAAATGTGGTATTTCAATGAATAATTGAACACATTAGCCCCAAAGACAGTACCACCGAAAATATGAAAATTAAATTAGCATATCCAACATCTGGTACGACCCTAATGTAACATTCATTTTTTGTCAATTTCCTCTTACCTTATATACTAACTTTAAATTCAAGTCCAACTGCAAAAAACATAGCTTCTGATCTGTGGGTGCCTAATGCACTGGCAGATCAGGGTCTTGCAAGTAACAAACTGCATAGAATCATATCTGTCCATGCATTATGCAATGCCAGATCTGGGTCTATTCAGTTTGCAAATGGATCTGATTTATAAGCAAGTATGTATGGTACTTTTGTAGTTGATTGATTGTTTCCAATACAATCAGTCACATGTAGGTTTTGTGTTCCCTCGTTTACACCTGTGAATTGTTTAATGTGTTTATAAAGCAGGCAATTGTGTTACCTAGGAGGAAGCTGCACATGACTGACATATAATGACAGTATCCTATTACTGTTCCTAAAATTTTCTAGATTACAAAGACAGCATCTATATCATTTTTTATGTGCTACGTTTGCTCAAAAACAAAAACAAGAAAAATCCTAAAATTCAGCAGCAAACATCACAAACATTTTTATCAGCAACCACTTTCATTACCCCAACCTCCCATTCAGATTACACACCTATAAGCTATGTAGTTGGGGAAAGGACCCTAAGTCTAAAAGTGCTGTGTATAGACCATTTATATTGTAGCTTTAAAATACATTTTTTTCTTAATCAGTTGAAGAGTTGTTGTGCAAATATTATTTAGACACATACACATATCCATGCAGGCACGATGATGTCATCTCAACCTGTTCTTCAAAAGACATGAGGATAAGAATATAAAACAACAAAGCCAAAAAGGAAGCAAATAGCAGCAACTAATTATGCATAGTACATAATGAGACATACATTTTTAGACCATCGGGCTGTTCTTAAAGTGGATAGTGCAAGAATTACTTATTTGTTTCTATGGAGAACAAATATAAACTTCAATTCTTTTTAGGATTCACTATCAAAGTAAACACAATATATGTTTATAGTTGTGATTTTGTGTAAGCAATACCTTTAGCAGCATTTACTAAAATCCCTACATGTTTTGGGCAGTAATCTGTGATTTTATTATAAAAATTTGTCTAGAATAGTTCCATTGGTTAGTAATTTAACATGTTGCTTGTGCAAAAGACAATCAAAATAACTTTTTGTAACTTTCAGTTGTTATAAGTAGAGCCAAAGTGCAAACAACAAAGATCTACATCTGCTGCAACATAATGTGCTTGCAGATCAGGGTCTGTATTGTTTGTTCTACTGAATACTGCTAACAAACTGCACAGACCCGGATCTACCAGAACACTATGCAATGACAGATCTGGGTCTGTGAGGTTTGCTGTTGACCTCATCCTATAAGCAAGTACATATGGTACTTTGCAAGATAGCTTTGAGTACATACATAACTAATCCCAACAACTGAATTCATTTATTTTCAGGAAACCACAGTATATCATTGCTAGAACATGGGACTCCAAATGGTCATGGGTTCAATACCTGCTTAGGCCAGTCTTAGTCAGCTGTCTATGTGTTTTTGGGGAGAGAGACTTGGCTCCTATTTCCACAACATAATAGAGCCATTAATATATTTAAAATACCAATAAAAAACCCAAAAGTCATTTATTTTCATGGGTAATCATCCTATGAGATAAAAGCTTTCTGAAGTGAACTCAAACACCTTTATCATCATGAACTGCCAGAGAAAATATCGTGTTTTTTGAGGGAACGCAATGTGTGTGTGTGTGTGTGTGTGTGCGTGTGTGTGTGTGTGTGTGTGTGTGTGTGTGTGTGTGTGTGTGTGTGTGTGTGTGTGTGTGTGTGTTTGTATGTGTGTGTGTGTGTGTGTGTGTGTGTTTGTGTGTGTGTGTGTGTGTGTATTGACCATGACTTATTAGCATTGTATATTTTTTACCTTTATATTTTATTTTACATACATGAATATTTGACATATGTTTGGCACTATATTACTTTGCAATACCCGTATTTGGAAGGGTCCATTTACTTAAAGTGTTTTGTATAATTCTTTATATTTGCATTTGTAGAAATTAACCTTTAATTGGCACCATATAGCCATTGTTGTGATTATATTCTGTTAAATACTAATACATACACACAATTCATGGGTATCAGTATACATAGATATGAAAAGTAAACGTTTTGTGGGTACCTAAATTTATTGACTGAAATTATTGTCCTATTCTCTTTATATATTGATCACTGTGTGTCAAGTCATGAATCAGCAAAGTTATTATAATATAGATAATGGTAAAATGACAGTATATGTTCTTGTTCATTGATTTTAAGTATTATTTCTAATGTCATTGATTACCAGTATTATCGCTAAATTTTGTCATTGATTACCAGTATTATTGCCAATGTCAATGATTACCAGTCAATGATTGCCAGAATTATTGCTTAAGTCATTTATTGCTAGTGTTATTGCTAAGGTCATTTATTGATATTATTATTGCCAATTCCATTGATTTCTAGCATTATTGCTAATTCCATTGATTTCTAGTAGTATTGCTAATTCCACAGAATTCTAGTATTATTGCTAATTACATGAATTTCTAGTGTTATTTCTAATTCCTTTGATTTTTAGCATTATTGCTAATTCCATTGATTTCTAATATTTTGCTAATTCCATTGATTTCTAGCATTATTGCTAATTCCATTGATTTCTAGTATTTTTGCTAATTCCATTGATTTCTAGCATTATTTCTAATTCCATTCATTTCTGGTATTATTGCTAATTCCATAGAATTCTAGGATTATAGCTAATTCCATTTATTTCCATCATTATTGCTCATTCCATAGAATTCTAGTATTATTCCTAATTCCATTCATTTCTAGTATTATTGTGACTTCTTCAAGGTTTATTGCTAATTCAATTGACGTCTAGTATTATTGCCAATTCCATGAAATTCTAGCATTATTGCTCATTCCATAGAATTCTAGTATTGTTGCTAATTCCATTGAGTTCTATTATTATTACTAATTCCCTTAGATTTCTAGTACTATAGCTAATTCTGTGGAATTCAAGTATTATTGCTAATTCCATAGAATTCTAGTATTATTGCTAATTCCATTGATGTCTAGTATTATTGCTAATTCCATAGAATTCTCGTATTATTGTTAATTCCATTGATGTCTAGTATTATTGCTAATTCCATAGAATTCTGGTATTATTGCTAATTCCATAGAATTTGGGTATTATTGCTAATGCCTTAGAATTCTAGCATTATTGATACATCCATTGATTTCTAGTATTATTGCTAATTCCATATAATTCTAGTATTTTTGCTAATTCCATATAATTCTAGTATTTTTTGCTAATATCAATTAAAGATTATAGAGATTCTGATGGTCAAAGACCTTGACAAAGGAGAGATCACATAGCAGAATGTTATTTGGACTGAATTTCATTTATACTTCATCCTTTTGGGTGCCCCATGTGGCTGAGTGGTCTAAGGTGCTCTGTGACAGATCTCTCACATATGTCACCTCTGCCGATGTGAGTTCAGGACCCCTCTTAACCAATGTGGGTATATGAGAAAGCTTGCCAGTAGCATCATTTGGGTTGCTGGTTCATTCCTGGGTTCTTCATCCACCAAATACACTGGCCACCATGTATAAATAAATAGTCTATCATGTGCTGAAAAATGGCATTAAACCCCACAAAACCAAACCAGACTTAATTTTTGCAGGATGTTTGTTTCTTAGAGTGCCAGAGAAAGGCATTGACGGTGATATTGCTTTTTTGCCTGACAAATACTTTGCCTAGTCTTCAGTGATTGTTTTCCTTAACAAGACTTGACTGGTTATTTGGAGTTGTAGGGTATTTAAGGGCCTGGACTGGAGTAGGAAAACCCTGAAAAGAATAGACAGTGAGATCAGATTACTAGATCCACAGACGGTTTTTGTTTTATCACAGACAATGTTTACTCAGCCATGTAACAGTCAATTATCTCTATTAAATTGTACTATCATGAACTGTCTCTATCCATTTTCTGTGTATTAGCATGTCTTAAGTTCTTTTCTTTTTGGTCTCAAGCAAAACATTTACTTAGTCATTCTTAACAACAGATTTAAAAATAAATGGAGAAAATATGGGGCCTAAGACAAAATTTTATACTGTTTCTTATGCATGCATATGTTTGTTACATTGTTGTTTCAACTACAGTCCAGATTAGGTAATATAAAAATCAGTGAATGTGTGTGTGTGTGTGTGAGATTATGATTTTTAATGTAGCTTTAACAATTTTGCAGTCATATTGCTACGATGTCTGCAGTGTGGCAGTTTATAGTGATGTCTAGCACTGAGGCATGATATGCTGCAGACATGTGAATGTGGAAAATGATTTTGCATTATTCAGACTTTGTGAAAAACATGTTTTGTATTTTTGTGAGACAGAAGTCCAAATACAATAAAGTCAAATGTTATCTCTTGAAAACATAAGGTATAGCAAATTTTAATAAATATCAATGAATATATCTCTAGCCAAGAAACTGCAATATAAAAATTAAATTGATGCTTATTAAATGCTGTAAGACTTCCAACTAGATATAATGATTTATTGCTCTTAACATGTACAACAGGAACAAAACTAATGCTAATACTGTATCTGGTACCTATGGAAGTTATTTGAACTTTTAATAGTGTAAAAGGATAAAGGCCAAACTCTTTTGTGATAACAAATTTGCATTTTTCCATTTGTAGTTTGCTTTCTTATCATTTCACTTCTGTCCTTCCACAAAGAATGAAAAACTTAAACTGAGAGCTCTATTTGTTTGCTTATTGCAAAAATAAAACGTTTATAGACAGTAGAGGCATTATTAGAGATGATTTCTTACCTTATTTAAGAGGTATCCTAGACTGCCTGCATATATTCACTTATAAGTCAAATCCCACTGCAGACAATCAAAACCAGATAAATCATTACATAATGTGCCAGCAGAGCTGAGTCAGTGCAGTTTGCTAGGAATAATCAAACAAACAACATTGACCCTGATCTCCTGGCACATAATGCACTGGCAGATCAGGGTCTATGTTGTTTGCAGTTTGACTCGACTTATAAGTGAGTATATTAGGTAGTTATTGAATACAGCTGTTCTCTTTTAGCCAGAATGAGCAATGGGGCAGTTGTTAATAGTTGTGGACTTAAGACCATTTTTCAGCACATGATAGGATACACATAACAGCCAGTATATCTGACAGAAGAAGAACCTAGGAAAACCTCATTAAAAATCAACCACCCATAGAAAGCTACTGCCAAGCTTTCTCACATACCCAAATTGGATGAGCCCAAGACTTGAACCCATGTGGACAGATGTGACATGCCAGTGATCTGCAAAGGCAGGCACCTTAGACCACTATGTCACATTGGGTCATGGCAGTTGTATACAGATATTCTTGGCAGCCACTGCATTTCTTTTATATTATCCAGGGGACCTTTTACTTAATTAGTAACTAACTAGTAGACCTGAAATCTTTTTCATTTTGACAAGCAGAGAAATTAAGGAGGCTAGATATTTGGATGTTGTGGCCATCTTTGTGTCACATGGAAATAATGTGTGGCCAAACTAAAGCTCACACTCATGTCCTTCATGAACCCAGAATAGTGCTCTACCATCTGAGCTGACTGAAAGGATGCAATAACCATAACACATTCTTCCTGCCATACATGGACACATCCCCACATCTCTATCAACCACAATTACCCTTTTTTAAACTTGGAGTGAAGATGATCACACCTAAAAGGTCTTTGAGGGATTGATCCCACTGCTGCCACCAAATGCCACAGGAGTTGGCTGTCCAGACTGGGGCGTGAATTTATTTTTCACCCATACTGATATTGAGACTGGTGCTTTTCCATCTGAGCTATCTGAACTGTTACTTTATCAGTTCCTGTGACAGTATTGAAAACTTTGATTAAACAAATGTCACTTCACTGAATTTTATGATCTTACAGGCCAGTATTGTCCCTCAACCACCTACACACCCCACCCAATCCCCACCCTGCCACCATTCCACTGCATGATACAAGATTTTTACAGTTGTCCAGACAACCAGACAAAACTCATATTTTCTGATAAGTCTGGATAATTTAAGTTTTACTGTTGTAAACATCTCTCATAATGTGGAATTTTGAGGTCAATTTCGGATTTGAAACATACAGTGACCTTTGAATTTTTAGCAATAATTTATTCTCTAGAAGAAACAAATTGAATATGACATTCTAATATTACTGGAAATGATAACCATCAGGAAATTAAGTAATCAGTAAATTAAGTTGATTCTGATCAAAGTTTTAACTCAGCTGATCATAAAAACCAATTGAGCTAAACAAAAAAGCAGTTGTGCATTATCAGTGGTCCAAAATATTCTCATCTCATAGCTCAAAGCTTGTTATAAATATGCCCCCTTTACCACTTGTAGGATGGTAATGAAACTTGACACATATTGTTATGTACATTTGATTTAATATATATTTATTTCAATTTAATTGTTTGTTAGTCAGCTTTATTTTTTTTTATTTTTCATTACATGCTATTGTAATGTAAATTTATTCACTAGAGATGATAACTTTTCCAGAAAATAGTTTGACCATGGCTGTTCATTTAGTAAACACCATGTGTTGACCTAGATTCTGACCTTTATTCAAAATTAATAACGACCACATAAATAAGTTATATTTTTATTTTAAAATGATTGGTTATTGACGAGGTCATGATGGGACTACTGATTTAAGATGCAAACAATTTTTTATTTTATTTCTTGGAGTAAAATGATTGGTTTTCATCAGGGCCATACTGGGTGTATGTGATCATTAACAAGTAAATAATTTTGACAAGGTTCTGAAACAATACAATATAACCTTTGTTTTGGAGAGATATTCTTAGTAGTTGGGCTTTTTCTTTACACTAGAAGGTGTATGTTGTGCTGTTTGGAGTTACTTCAGATTACTTGGATTCAAAAGGATCAATTCTTTTTTCCTGGAAAATACATGTGCTCACATGAAAATATCAAACAAGGACAGCTTTTATAAAAATTTATTCAGATTTCCAAAACCAGAGTGATATTTCTTGTTTCTACAAGGAACTGAAGACTTCAAAACTACAGATTACAGCATACATCATCGTCTTTCATCTTGGATTCTTTGTCAGTACTCGAACTTGAAATCAGTAGAACATTTTGTTGTTAGGACTTCTTAAATTCTATTCATGGATTATTTTTGGATTATATTCTATAAAATCGTAAGTTCATATTTTTTAATTTTTGCAGAATTTTGCCAGGGAAATAAATTATTATATTTTTTAAAGCTTGTTGTTTTCACTCTTTCTTGTGTCACTGTTTATTTGAGCTTAACTCATAACATAAGAAGTCAGTTGTAGGTTTGGCTGTGTTTAAATAAAAGTGGTGCCAGGTCCTTCAAAATTCATTATAGCCATGCTGTAATGGATGGAGCTTCAACAGCATTTTGCTGCTTCTTAGGATTTGGCTTGTGTATAGATAATAATCTTGTTGGAGAAATTCTGTCTGCATTTTTATCTTGTCAAGTGGGCTTATGGGCATAGTGCCTGTTGTCCACCTGTCAACATTTGTGTCTTACCACTCCAGAGGCCATGTTTCTGATCTAAATTTGATTAAACTTGGAATTTTGGTTTATATCATCAAGATCTCAAATGAGTTCTGTAATGAGCAATATTGATGCATATTAATGAGATGATCTTGCATCTGATTTGTTGAACTTTTTACATCTCTGTAGACTATATTTCAGATCGGATTTTCAGCAAACTTGATGTATATGCTTGAATCATCAAGATCTAAGATGAGTTTGATAATGAGTGAGATTTATGTATATTAATGAGATGATCTTGCATCTAATTTGCTGAGCTCTGGAACCCATATTTCTGATCTAATTTTTATCAGATTTAGAATATGACTGATCAAACTCAAATTGCTGGCATGTCAGCATCACCCAGTGCTTCTGGTTTTTCCCAAATCAATGTTGCTGATGGATCGGTGTTTCTTTATTTCTTTCTTTCTTTCTTTCTCTCTCTCTCTCTCTTTTTAGCCTCTTCAGGTCATCAACCTCTTGGTTGCAAACTGTGCTCTCTATTCCACTGTGCAATCAGATATGGAGCTATTCCTTGTAAATAAAAATATGGTATCCAACCTAAATACATGTCAGTTTTTTTCTTCTCATGGGATCAAGCAATATTCACACTCTTCTGATTTAGATATCCTCTGTTGAAAGTCAGCAGAAGTAGCTATGAACATTTCACACCTAATACACTCTCACAACATTATTAATCATGAATTTTTGTCTTTCTTGCTGCTGTCACATTTTTACTGAGGCCATGACATAATTAGACCTCTTTAAATAAACCATCACACCCCACCGTGGCAATAAATTACCAGCTGAGCTATTCTAGCCAGTACCCTCCTCACTTTTCAGTTGAACAGAATTCACAACTTAATTACACATGAATCAATGGGTTTCACTCTTTGTCCTAACTGTTACTTTGCTAATTAGTGATTTACTGACATACATTTCCAGGCATAGAAAAATCAATCCTCAGCATAAATGATACAAATCATTTAAGACAGATAACTTACACTCTGATTCACACAATTTGTATCAGAAGAAATGCACAAAA
This sequence comes from Sinohyriopsis cumingii, assembly GCA_028554795.2. Taxonomy (NCBI): domain Eukaryota; kingdom Metazoa; phylum Mollusca; class Bivalvia; order Unionida; family Unionidae; genus Sinohyriopsis; species Sinohyriopsis cumingii. The sequence continues at coordinate 50,726,770 of CM068829.1, forward strand.
TCTTACATTACTCGATTTCTATTACAAAACAAATGAATCCAAGCTCATTCATATAAAATGTTGTATGACATTCTTAAAATACATGAATAACATGTTTGATTATTTTTGAACTCAAGTAAAAATTGAAGTATGAATTTAAAATGCATGAATTCAACAAATAATTGCAAACTTACATCATTAAATACATGTATGTAACTGAGACTAACCTTGTGCTGTCCTGGGCCCTCACTTATCGTGAGAGAATTCCTGCTGTCACTTATATTGCTCCAGGTCTCTAAAAATTCTAGACCCCAGTCTATTTAGTGAGAGAAATTACTTATTAATTTCCATGGAGTCCCTCAGACTATCCCCATCAGCAGGAAAACTTGGACTACCTAATATCACGAGGGAAATTGTTTTAAAACCCCGAATTTCATCTTGGAACACACACAGCCTTGTTTAGCTTAGCCAGTCAGGATTACTACTTTTACCACCAAATTTCTCAGTCCCACTGAAGTTAGAATAATCCACTCTAGTCTGCTTTTATTAATAACTATCCTGGAAAATATAATTTTATTTATGACACCTGTTTCAAATGCCCCATGACTTCTCTGGTTCATCTCAACTTGTGTCATTTTACCACTAGTGACCTAATTGTGTTAACATTGCACTCTTATCTGGCCTAACCATTAGCCAAGCAAGTCCTATTTAAAATTCAATTCATGCTTCAAGCATAACAGATTCTGTTCCCTGCAGTCAACAAATTATGGCAAGTCTAGCCCATATGTCAAACTTATTGTTTACATGTCATGCAGACTGCAACAGAATCTACAGCAAAATTAACTCTAAAAAATTTTGCATAATTTTGTACTTGATGGCTTTTATTGACATCAATATAAGAGGGAGTACTGTATCATGTACTTCATTAAAAGGTAGTCTTACTATAAAGCAGTGTACTCTCTGGCTCCATTAACAGCATTATAAGAGAGAGTACTGTATCATGTACTTCATTGAAAGGTGTTCTTACTATAAAGTAGTATACTATCTGGCTCCATTAACAGCATTATAAGAGAGACTACTCTATCATGTACTTCATTGAAAGGTGGTCTTACTATAAAGTAGTATACTATCTGGCTCCATTAACAGCATTATAAGAGAGAGCACCATATCATGTACTTCATTGAAAGGTGTTCTTACTATAAAGCAGTATATTATCTGGCTTCATTAACAGCATTATAAGAGGGAGAACCATATCATGTACTTCATTGAAAGGTGTTCTTACTATAAAGAAGTATACTATCTGGCTCCATTAACAGCATTATAAGAGAGAGTACTGTATCATGTACTTCATTAAAAGGTGTTCTTACTATATGTCCTTAAACTCTATGGCTACCATTAGCAGCATTATAAGAGGGAGTACTGTATCATGTACTTCATTATAAGGTGGTCTTACTATATGTCTTTAAACTCTATGGCTACCATTAGCTGCATTATAAGAGGGAGTACCCTATCATGTACTTCATTATAAGGTGGTCTTACTATATGTCTTTAAACTCTATGGCTACCATTAGCAGCATTATAAGAGGGAGTACCCTATCATGTACTTCATTAAAAGGTGTTCTTACTATATGTCCTTAAACTCTATGGCTCCCATTAGCAGCATTATAAGAGGGAGTACTGTATCATGTACTTCATTATAAGGTGGTCTTACTATATGTCTTTAAACTCTATGGCTACCATTAGCTGCATTATAAGAGGGAGTACCATATCATGTACTTCATTAAAAGGTGTTCTTACTATATGTCTTTAAACTCTATGGCTACCATTAGCAGCATTATAAGAGGGAGTACCATATAATGTACTTCATTAAAAGGCATTCTTACTATATGTCTTTAAACTCTATGGCTCCCATTAGCAGCATTATAAGAGGGAGTACTGTATCATGTACTTCATTATAAGGTGGTCTTACTATATGTCTTTAAACTCTATGGCTACCATTAGCAGCATTATAAGAGGGAGTACCCTATCATGTACTTCATTAAAAGGTGTTCTTACTATATGTCCTTAAACTCTATGGCTCCCATTAGCAGCATTATAAGAGGGAGTACTGTATAATGTACTTCATTATAAGGTGTTCTTACTATATGTCTTTAAACTCTATGGCTACCATTAGCTGCATTATAAGAGGGAGTACCATATCATGTACTTCATTAAAAGGTGTTCTTACTATATGTCTTTAAACTCTATGGCTACCATTAGCAGCATTATAAGAGGGAGTACCATATCATGTACTTCATTAAAAGGTGTTCTTACTATATGTCTTTAAACTCTATGGCTCCCATTAGCAGCATTATAAGAGGGAGTACTGTATCATGTACTTCATTATAAGGTGGTCTTACTATATGTCTTTAAACTCTATGGCTACCATTAGCTGCATTATAAGAGGGAGTACCATATCATGTACTTCATTAAAAGGTGTTCTTACTATATGTCTTTAAACTCTATGGCTACCATTAGCAGCATTATAAGAGGGAGTACCATATCATGTACTTCATTAAAAGGTGTTCTTACTATATGTCTTTAAACTCTATGGCTACCATTAGCAGCATTATAAGAGGGAGTACCCTATCATGTACTTCATTAAAAGGTGTTCTTACTATATGTCCTTAAACTCTATGGCTCCCATTAGCAGCATTATAAGAGGGAGTACTGTATCATGTACTTCATTATAAGGTGGTCTTACTATATGTCTTTAAACTCTATGGCTACCATTAGCTGCATTATAAGAGGGAGTACCATATCATGTACTTCATTATAAGGTGGTCTTACTATATGTCTTTAAACTCTATGGCTACCATTAACAGCATTATAATGAGGGATTGCAATATCTGTGTCTCATATGAATTGGATAATAAGCAAAATATTAGTGAGATGATCATGCATCTCATCAGCTGAGCTTTTTACCACTTTTTTACAAACTGTATTTCTGATCCAATTTTGATTACCTTGTTAACTAAAATAGAAGTTTAATCCATTAGAAATAAGCTTGACTACACAATTTCAACTGACTGATTGTTACCTTACAGTTTTGATACAGAATATACATGGCAACCTTTAATGAACCTGTCTCTGTGGATTTGGTACATATAATTGTGATGGAGAGCACTGACATCAGTGCTACTTGAGTGCTTAGATTCAATATTTTCTTCACTAACCAATGTTAACAATACTTTTCTCTCATCAGGGAAATTCCCATCATTTTTCAAAACTGCCATTTTAAAGCCTCTGTTGTAGAAACTGATGCCTTGACTCTAACGATTTAAAGAACTACGGCCCTGTTTCCAACCTTCCATTCATGTAAAAAATCTTACAGAAGTTGTTCTATCCCAACTTGCATCGCATCTGAATTCAAATAGTCTTTCTACCAATGTACTGTCTGCATATCACCCTCAGCATAGTAGAGTAACTCCCCTTTAATGACCTTCACTTTGCTTTGCCTTGACTTGTCAGTGGCATTTGACACTACAGACCAGGATATATTGCATCACTGTCACCAGCATGTATCTAGTATTCATGATACAGTCTTCCTATGGTTCATGTCTGACTTAGTCTACAGGATGCAAATTGTGTCCTAAATGAAAAACATTCCAGCCCAGTTGATCTGGTCAAACTTTTCATCCAATGTCAATAAAACTTGGAAAATAGTTTTATGTCATCAAGAACTTGGTTGAATTCAATTATGAGCTAGAAAATATGCATATTCATTATGCCTTTAATTTGTCAAAGAATGTTTTTTTGCAAACTATAGTAAAATAGGTGAAGTAGATAATGTAGGTATGGGAAATAGTTTCCATGGGATTATGCTCATAAAAGTAATACATAATCCAGCTTAGTGATATGGTCTACTCTAAGGTGATGTAACACAGTTCCATCGTTTACTTTTATCAAATCTTTGCTGCATTTTTAGATGTACTGGTCATAAATCAGAAAACTTATTGGATGGCAAGTTCACCATTGTTTTTTTTTGTCGTCACTATTTCTCCTAAACTATTTGGAGGATTGTCATGAAACTTTACACACATGTTCTTACTGAGGTCTACAATTCATTAACTTAGAATTGTGAATGAATTCTGCATGGGTAGGTTAGTGAATTTGTATGTGAGCATATCAAAATTTAACTAGAATTATTTAATTCATTTCATGCACAAATGATTTCAAGACCATTTATATCATGATAATGAACAACAACACTCAATCAATACATACTGAAAAAGTGGTATCTTATACATGTAATCTGCTATATTTGGCCTGGAGTTATGGAAGAGTCCAGTTTCAGTTACAGAGCAGTTATTGAAGCTGATGCATTCCACAGGTAAACAAACATCATCTGTATCTAATTTTCTTTAAATTATTTTGAAGTTTTTACTCAATATGTGTTTGTGATCAGATTTGTCTGGTGAGTACATGATGTTCTTTTTTACCTTTTTAACCTGTGGCATGTGATAGCTCCCATAAAAGCTCACCCCCTTAACAAAAAAGAACTCTTTCATAACCCAAGACCAATATGGCAGATTACATAAGGGCAGACACTCATTTTCAGCATCTGTTGAAATAGTGGTGTTACTCCATATGTTGATATAAATGATGTTCATTCATTTGTAGAACAAATTTGGTTGTTTTAGTTGTATTTCGAGATGGTCATATGAAAATCCTATGAGGTATAGACATGGATATCATTTATGATGCATTGCTGAAGTAAATAAAAATGGTCCTAAATGAAAATGGTGCTGATCAGACATTCAGTATGGCCACCATGACAACCATCTTAAAAATCTTTGTCACAGCATATCTACATGGGTTTATGATGTCTAGTTGGTCCTTACTTAAAATGGTGCTGATCAGACATTCAGTATGGCCACTATGACAACCATCTTAAAAATATCTTTGTCACAGCATGGGTGTATGATGTCTAATTGGTCCTAAATGAAAATGGTGCTGATCAGACATTCAGTATGGCTGTCATGGCAGCCTTCATCAAAATCTTGCTACATCTCCTGAACGTAAAGTCATATTGACAATGGGTTTTACCTGGAGTCTTCTAGTGATATTTAGTTTTGTCTGAATGAAAATCTGAGGCTTTTTGAAAATCTTGATATTGTTACTTCTCTTGAATGGACAATCATCTCAACATGGAGTTTGTAATGAAAGACTTCTTGTGTAGTTGGTGTTAATGAACATGGTACGGACCTGACATTGAATATGGCCATCTTGAAAATCTGTTTATAGCTGCACCTCCCAAAAAAACATTATTATCTTTGGGTTTCCACCAGACTTCGTATAGTGTATAGTCTGATATGATCCACATAGTGGCAATCTAAAAATTCTTTTTGCTCAAGAATATCAGAGATGGTGTTGGCACTCAGCAGTTATAAAAAAGAAATCATCTGATCTTGGATTCCTGGAAATTCTTTTCTGCTAGTAGAACATCAGGTATTCTTGCTTATTGTTTTATACCATTTATATCCTGTAACAATGGGGTGGGGGTGGAGATTTAATGGTCTGTTGCAACATTGCATATAGATTTTTAATGGCTTATGATAGGCATCCATAGTGCATGGGGAAAATATTTGTAACAACACTTTGATAGCTTTTGCATTTTACTAAGAAAGAGACTCATTTAGAAGTAGAACAGCTAGCAGTAATAACAAAATCTAGAAAGAAGCGTTGCACTTTGCTTATAGCTCTATTTCATCAATGATTGCTCATTGGAAAAAATTGTTGTAGTACTAATATTGTTTTTGTGATTTTTGTAGCATATATTGTGTGAAATTGATGGTTTTATTTTCTATGGAATTAAGTCTGAAATATTATTATTATTATTATTATTATTATTATTATTATTATTATTATTATTATTATTTATATCATGCCAATTGAAGGATTAGTTCTATAAAAGTAAAGATAAAATAAAGTTAAACAAAATTTAGAAGTAAATGAAATCAACATTTTTGCAAGATCACTTTTGTCTGAATTTATTTCTGCATAATAATTAAATATTTACATTGACTTACAGGGAATACCAAAGGCTTTGCAGATGTGAGCCTCGTAATTGTTGATTGCACTCTGGTTTTTCATTGAGACAACCATTCTTATGATAATAAACCTGACCTTGTTTAAGATTTATTTATGAATTGAAATCATGATTTCACCCATGTTGTTATGATAAAACTCAGTCAGTAAAGCTATAAAATGATTTAGCAAAAGTTAACATTGTAGTTGAGTAACAAATAATTAGTTTAACCTCACTTTGACTCTGTGTATTTTATGATAATTTTTGCTAGAATACATGGGTGATTTGAATAAATAGATATATAAAGATTTGAATTTAACTCAGAGTTGTTATTGCCATTGCTGATATCAATGTTGGTTAATTCATTCTTTATTTCAGATGTTTGTTTGGTCATGATCCAATACTTTTATTCAGTCTTTATCTTGCTTCCAAGCGCCATACTGAATTCTATCACCTCACTTCCAAGCACCATACTGAATTTTATCATTTCACTTTCATGAACCATACTGAATTCTATCAGCTAACTTCTAAAGTCTATACTGAATTCTATCAATTCATTTTCATGATAAATGTATACTCCATTATGCTTGTAAGGTAATGGAGAAACCTTATTTAGAAGTTTACTGTCTCTCTTTATCTTTGGTAAGTATTGTAAGTGATGACGCAAAATTAATTTGTCTTCATGTGACATGAGTGTGTGTGTGTGTGTGTGTGTGTGTGTGTGTGTGTGTGTGTGTGTGTGTGTGTGTGTGTGTGTGTGTGTGTGTGTGTGTGTGTGTGTGTGTGTGTGTGTGTGTGTGTGTGTGTGTGTGTGTGTGTGTGTGTGTGTGTGTGTGTGTATCTGATGGTGCATTAAGTGACAGCAGTTCTGGGTCTGTGCTGTTTGCAGTTGGACTCAACTTATTAGCAAGTACGTATGGTATTCACATTTTCTTATCTGAGAAAAATGTTTCAGACTGTGTCCTTGACCTTCAGTCTTTTGAACCACCCAGATCTGGATATCTTGTACTTCCTAATTAATGACTATGTATGAGTGAATCAAGTGAAAATAACCCTTAAAAATAAACAAGAGGTAATGAAAACCTTCAGAAAACAACAAATTAATGAGGGTTTAATACAAAATACTTTATGAGTAATATACAGATGATGAATAATAAGCTTACTTTATATGCTCACAAAAAGTCAAGTCAAACTGAAACTAAACAGTCCCAGATTTTACTGTATATACTCACCAAAAGTCAAGTCAAACTGAAACTAAACAGTCCCAGATTTTACTGTATATACTCACAAAAAGTCAAGTCAAACTGAAACTAAACAGTCCCAGATTTTACTGTATATACTCACCAAAAGTCAAGTCAAACTGAAACTACACAGTCCCAGATTTTACTGTAAATACTCACAAAAAGCCTAGTCAAACTGAAACTGCAGTCTCAGATTTTACTTTATATGCTCACAAAAAGTGTAGCCAAACTGAAACTAAACAGTCCCAGATTTTAGTGTATATACTCACCAAAAGTCTAGTCAAACTGAAACTACACAGTCCCAGATTTTACTGTAAATATTCACAAAAGTCTAATCAAACCAAAACTACACAGTCCCATATTTTACTTTATTTACTCACCAAAAGTCTAGTCAAACTGAAACTACACAGTCCCAGGTTTTACTGTAAATACTCACAAAAGTCTAATCAAACTGAAACTAAACAGTCCCAGATTTTACTGTAAATACTCACCAAAAGTCTAGTCAAACTGAGTACTGAAGTCTCAGATTTTACTATATATACTCACTAAAAGTCTAGTCAAACTGAAATGGCACAGTCCCAGATTTTACTTTATATACTCACCAAAAGTCAAGTCAGACTGAAACTACACAGTCCCAGATTTTACTGTATATACTCACCAAAAGTCTAGTCAAACTGAAACTGCATGGTCCCAGATTTTACTTTATATACTCACCAAAAGTCTAGTCAAACTGAAACTACACAGTCCCAGATTTTAGTGTATATACTCACCAAAAGTCTAGTCAGACTGAAACTGCACAGTCCCAGATTTTACTGTAAATACTCACCAAAAGTCTAGTCAAACTGAAACTACACAATCCCAGATTTTACTGTATATACTCACCAAAAGTCTAGTCAAACTGAAACTGCACGGTCCCAGATTTTACTATAAATGCTCACCAAAAGTCTAGTCAAACTGAAACTACAGTCCCAGATTTTACTGTAAATACTCACAAAAGTCTAGTCAAACTGAAACTGCACAGTCCCAGATTTTACCGTATATACTCACCAAAAGTCTAGTCAAACTGAAACTGCATGGTCCCAGATTTTACTATAAATACTCACCAAAAGTCTAGTCAAACTGAAACTGCACAGTCACAGATTTACTGTATATACTCACCAAAAGTCTAGTCAAATTGAAACTGCCAAGTTCCAGATTTTACTGTATTATTCTCACTTAAAATCTGAGTAAAACTGAAAACTGCACAGTCCCAGATTTGACTGTAAATACTTGCTTAAAAGTCAAGTAAAACTGAAAACAGCACAGTCCCATATCTGCTGTTGCATTATGTGCCAGCAGATCTTAATCTCTGCAGTTTGTTAGGAGTAATCAGAACAATCAGCATAGATCTTGAATTCTAGTACATCATGCAGTCGCTATTGTTTGCAGTTGGAATCAACTTAGCAGGTATACATTACTAATGATTGTGTCTTCTGTTTTTAGCATCTGATTTATGAAGTTAAAATTAAATTTCTTTGTCACCATTTAGGGAAGCCCATCAAGGATATGCAAAAAGAAGTCTCCATGAGGATATTCTTGTGCAATTGCATATGTAAATAATTAGTCTTACTTGATATCTGTCATATATTTTGATTATATCTTTCATTATTTGTACCCAGTACTAGCATTTATGTTTTTTTTTATCTTGTGACAGTTTACCATACCATACCTTACTTTACCTTGCAACAGTTTTCTGGTTTCAGGTCACTAAATTTGTATTAGTCTTTAAGGAAGGAAGAAAAAAAAATGAAGTGTAGACTGAAAGTTGTTTTTTTAATTTTTCAAGGTTTTCTTAAGATATTGATAAAATTAAGGGTATTATATGAATGAGTGTCACAGTATAATATGGTATTTAAAATCTAAACTGTGATGCACCATTACCTTTTGGGGAACCCATATGTTCAGTACGGTTTTACTGTCACTGCGACATAGATTTATCTTAAGACTTGGGTAAATAATTAGTAAAATAGTATTGCATTCTGGTCTTTTAACAGGTCCTTAAGATTTGGGTAAATAATTAGTATGATAATATTGTATTCAAGCCTTGTAACATGGTCTTAAACTAGGCATGACATGCCATTGATTCATTGTACATTTTGTACTGATGATCTTGTACATCGGACGTTTTCAAGAATGGTTATCTGACAGGATGATACCCATGATGTTTAAACAAGTACAGAGGACAACTTCATCAGGCACTTAAAATTGCTGTTTTATTACCATTTGTTAAATTTCTTGCTTGTTGTTTATGTTTGGCCTGTTAAAAATCATCAGCCAGGTTCTTGAACTAATGACCAGACTTGTTAAGTAGCGTACATTTAAGGCTAGAAAAACATCTATTGATTTGGGCACACAAGGTCAAGGCCATAGGGATTGAAAGACGAACTGTTTCCACACATAACTTGATTTATATTAGAGACACCTTCACAAAAATTAGTGAATTGCTTGGATTTAGGTAATAAAGACATCAATTGATTTGGATGTCAAAAGTCAATGTCACTGACTCTTACGAAGAAAAATGTTTTCCACATGATATTATGAGTTGTTTTCACCTGATCTAACCAAACATTTGGACTGGCTTGTGTTTGAGAGAAGAAAGACACCTATTCGTTTGGGATAAAATAGGTCAAAGGAAAATGTCACAAGTACTGAAAGAAAGAAAAACAATTTCCACATAACTAATTAAGTCCTGTATGATCTGTTTTGACTAAATTTGCAGATGGCTTGTATTTGAAACAAGGAAAACAGGTATTGATTTTGGTATAAAGGTTCAAAGGTCAAGGTCAAGGTCAAAAAGACTCCAAGAAGGAAAACAGTTTTGTACAAAATAAGTCAAGTCCAGTGCCTCAAACCATGATCAAACTTTGGTAACTAGAAAGACACCTATTGATGTTGGAATCAATGAGCCATGGTTCAGGATCACCAAGACTGATAGAAGAAAAATGGTTTCATCAAAATAACTTCAGTTCTTTCTTTTTTATCTTGATCAGTGAGATAACTTGTTTCATTTAGAATTTTACTAGGCAGTATTACTTGGTGACAGCTGCATGATACATGAAGTAAAAGTACACTATGCAGTTTAGTACCAGAGTATCATACCAATGATTACACGTTTTTACATTAAGAAATATAATAATACTTTTTAACACATCATGGGTGTCTATGCATGATGTACCATTTATGGTGCTCTTGTTTTCCAAGGTCATATGTGTGAAAAGGTGACAAATGTTCTTTAGATTCACTTTTCCATTTCTTAATACCATCTGTACTTACTTAAAAGTCAAGTCCAACTGTAAACAAGAAAGATCTTGATCTTCCATAGCATGATCTACCTGCAGATCAGGGTCTGTGTTTTTTGTTCTACTGATTACTCTTAACAAACTGCACAGACCCAGATCTGCAGGTATATTATGTATTGACAGATTTAGGTCTGTGCAGTTTGCAGTGGGACTCATCTTATAAATGAGTATATGCAGTAAGTTGTGTGGAATATACATTGTCATGAATCAAATCATTGTTGCTGCATTTACAGGCTTACTTATTATACGTGCAACTTATAGAAATACAAAGTATGGTCTCTTTGGGCCCAAATATCTCTGGAAAAAATGCTTAGCTCAAGTACTATAGTACTCTTTGAGAAATGGAATTCAGGGTGTGAGAAAGAGAAATGAAACTTGGGGACTGAGACAGAGAAATGAAACTCGGGGACTGAGACAGAGAAATGAAACTCAGGGACTGAGACAGAGAAATGGAACTCTGGGAATTAGACAGAGAAATGGAACTCTGGAAATGAGACAGAGAAATGGAACTCTGGAAATGAGACAGAGAAATGGAACTCTGGGACTGAGACAGAGAAATGAAACTCGGGGACTGAGACAGAGAAATGGAACTCTGGGAATGAGACAGAGAAATGGAAATCGGGGAGTGAGACTGGAAAATGGAACTCAGGGAGTGAGACAGTAACAGTAAGTTTGATCCAGATTCTGTGAGATTTTTCTTTGCAATGCGAGTCATCATAGTTATGAATAGGAGTAAATTTAAGATTTTTGTTTTGTGAAAATAAATTGAGCTGAAATTAAAATGATTTTGATAATATCCATTGTTGTGATTGAATCCAAGAGTGAATATCAAGCTCTTTTGTTTGTGACATATGACTTTATAAACTTGTGAGGTATGCAGGTCTTTAAAATGGTTGTTAAATTCAAATAAGTGATTTATGCAAGTCACTTATGCAGTTGACATCATTTGTGTATTTGGTTAAATGAAGTTGATATTTGAAATTTAAACACAATTTCTATCACTTTTATTTCAGAAGTTTTTCTTTATTCATCAATGATATTCTGTTCTACTTGCCGATGGTTAGATGATTTGTTCAAATTTCAGGAATCATTAATAATTATAATATAAAAACAGAAACATAAGGCACCTTTATTTTCATCTTGATTTATTTTTCAACACTGGAAAGAAGCCCAGAAGAAAATGGTAGCAATATATTGCAGTAATTATATTAGTTTTTATTTCTATAAAGTTGATTTATTTTACACAATTTAAAGTATTACTTTGGTAGTGGTATTTATCATAACCAGTAAAAATAGAAAACTTGTTCTTATTTGTGAAATTATTCTTTAAATTTGTCTTATTTGCTGACAACAATATTTTCTTTGTCCAAGAGGGACAAGATTGTTATAAATAACAAATAGGGGATAAAGTAATAAAATGGCAAATTGTGGGGTTTTTCTTCTTCTTTCTAAAGTGGCCAGTTTAAACATTTTACAAGGACTTTCTCTGGGTCACAAACTTTTTGCATTAAATTCAATTCAGTGACCACTTCAAACAGACTGACCACTTGAATGCCAAAGGTCATTTCTTAACACTGAAATATGGATTATTCTGCTCTTTGTATGATGACCATTTTACTCATTCTATATATAACAGGTGAAGAATATTGCAGCTCTGAAACAAATTACAGAACTTTGTTTTTAAAAATAGGGAGGGTTGCCACTTTAGGACTTATTACAATTCATGTCATCATGGGGCAGTAATGTATTCAGATTTATGGCAGACTTTAGTAACTCAGTGATTCATGTTTTGCAAATGGTAGAGAAAGGGTTGAATTTTATGTATTGACAAGTTCAGCAAAGGTCGTCATTTTGTGAGTAATAAAAATTCTGCATAAAGGGGTCTGAATATCTAAATCCCTGAGACGTGAGGCAACATACAAATTTTTACCTAAACTTCTCAAATTGAACCACAGAATTGTATGAAATAGAGTGCATCAGGCATTTAATAGACTTTGGATATTTAGATGAAGAGGGTACACATCAATTTACTTGCTTCATCTCAAATAGTCTGAATAATTTTTTTTAATTTGAGAAATATTTTGTATTAATGATCAAATATTTAAATAAACAAGGTAGTTGTTGTTTTTCTGAAGCTTTCATTATGTAGATTTTTGAACCAGATGTTCCTATGCTTTAGAATGAGGTATTGAAGAAAGAAGCACAGGTGAAACCAATGAAACTCGCATTATCTTTGAAAAGAATTTCATGCACACCAGTATTCTGAGTTTTTCATGTTCTGGCACATCTGTCAATCAAATGAGCTGTATATGTTTAATAATTTTTTAATGTGACAAAGATCAGGATACAGAGGGTACTATAAGCCTCTCGTCATCATATGTACCCAAGGCTCGGATCATTTTTTTACTAAAGTGCACTTTTGTACCAGCTTTCAAAATTTTGGGTAACAGTGAGTGCCAAAATGTATTACCAGTATTCATATTGTAAGTCATGCTGTGGCACTGAGTATCCAAATTGCGGTCTACAGCAGGACTGTCTCAAACCAGGTCTGATAACATGCCTGTCAACCCACCCATCCCTATTCAGACAGTTTATCTGAGGCAAAATATTATAAACTTTTTTATTGCTGAAAAGTAAAAGTGTGCTCATAAAATTTTAAATATCTGCATAGAAAAAAAAACATTAATTAAAACAATTAAAGTAAAAAGATTCCAATTGTCTTAATATTGGTTGAGCAGTCAAAAATGCAGTATCAAATTCAGCACAAAAATGCAGTTGCAGTATTAAATTCAGCACAAAAATGCAGTTGCAGTATTAAATTCAGCACAAAAATGTAGTATTAAATTCATCACAAAAATGCAGTATTAAATTCAGCACAAAAATGCAGTATTAAAATACATAACAAAAATGCAGTATTAAATTCAGCACAAAAATGCAGTATTAAATTCAGCACAAAAATTCAGTATTAAATACATAACAAAAATGCAGTATTAAATACATAACAAAAATGCAGTATTAAATTCAGCACAAAAATGCAGTATTAAGCACAAAAATGCAGTATTAAATTCAGCACAAAAATGCAGTATTAAATACATAACAAAAATGCAGTATTAAATACATAACAAAAATGCAGTATTAAATACATAACAAAAATGCAGTATTAAATTCAGCACATAGTATTATCTTGACTAGCCTTCTGTGGCCATGTTTTGTACATCTCTGGAATGAAGGAATTGAAAGATATAAAGGTAATGTTGGATTTTTTCATTAAACATCATTAAAGCTTTCATTGGGCCAGACACAGTATAGCTTGTAAATTCATTAGTTTAAAAGCAGGTCAGGAGGAAGTATACTCAGTTGTGTTTTTAAAACAAAATTTTATATAGATCCCATGTGTACAAGAGATACAAGAAACAATAAGAGCTGCTGTGATTGCATTAGGTCAGATTTAACTTAAATAAGAAGAAAAAATAAGTACCATATTTTCTGCATGTTTTCTGACATCATTTTGTTTGACAATAATGTTTTCATTCCTTGTCATTTTAGGACAAGGCTTTACTAAAAAACAATTCTCAAACTTATGTTTTCAGAGATAGTCTAAGAAGAACTGATGTCTCATTTTTAAGTAAAAGTCTTGGTTTGTTTGCCAGTACTTCAGCACAGATGAACTTCACTTTAGTCAGTCCACAATAATTATTTAAATATAATCATAAACTTACCAATAACTTTAAAAATTTTTAATCATGTGTCATTTTTTTTTCTTTACTTATTTGATACTTGGCCATAGTTGATGCTCCAGGAGTAAAACTTATAGTTCCACTTATTCACATGAAAACTTATATATATATATATATATATATATATATATATATATATATATATATATATATATATATATATATATATATATATATAAAGTAAAATTTTACATTTCAAATAATATAAATCCACTGAGATTTAACTGATAGCTTTTCATTTTTGCCTTATATGATTTCATATGACAGTAATCCATTGATAAAAATACAAAATATTGAATAAATCACATACTAATAATAATTTTTAAAAATTAGGAAGAATGATTGTGAAATTTCTAATTTTTTAATACACTTTCTATGGAAAGCAAGTCATGTACATATCAATCAGAATTTATAAACTTTAACTTGTTTGAAAATTTATTTCTAGACATTTATTGGAAGCTCTGAAAATCTGTTGTTTTTGAACAGTTAAGCTGTTTGCCCAGTCTGTGACTGAGGGCAATATCTTGATTTACCCAGTGTATGACTGAGGGCAATACCTTGGTTTACCCAGTCTGTGATTGAGGGCAATAGCTTGGTTTGCCCAGTCTGTGATTGAGGGCAATAGTTTGGTTTACCAGTGTGTGACGGAGGGCAATAGCTTGGTTTACCCAGTCTGTGACTGAGGACAACAGCTTGGTTTAGCAATGTGTGACTGAGGGCAATAGCTTGGTTTACCCAGTCTGTGACTGAGGACAATAGTATGTGATACCCAATGTATAACTGAGGGCAATAGTTTGGTTTGCCCAGTGTGTGACTGATTTCAATAGTTTTTTCGTTTCCATTTGTGAATAATTGACCTACAACTTAAGCCAGGCATGTCAAAATCATATTTCATTAGATCTTTTTCAAATGACCTGTTTAAAATTCAGCTGATTTTTTCATTCAAAAGTTTTATAAGGCCAGGAAAATTGCATTTTATGTGACTTCTTGAGCACCATTAAAAAAGGTCTTAACAATTAGTTATGAGGATAACATTTGACACCATGCTGAAACAAGAACCATTACATTCCCATAGAGAACATTACACATGCTTTAGTGTTCCCTTTGGTCATAAAATTTAGTAGAGGCATTGGAACCTAATTTGAGAAAGCCTTATTTTAGTGCTTTGAGCTGCTTCTGTTTGGACAGCAGGGCATTCATCTCACTTTGGTTGTGTGCACAAGTAGAAAATAAACCACTTTCAAATAGTTGACCTCTTGGGGGACGTATTGTGATGGGTCATACAAATTTCTAACATTCGGGCTCAACATAAAAGTGTTATAGACTGGTGTTGCTGTCATATCATTTGCTATAAACACTCACATTACCTGTCCAACTGCAAATGCACACACCTAGATCTATCCCATAATGCACTGACTGATCTTGGCATATGCTATTTGTTAGGAGTGATCAATAGGACAAGCAAAATAGATCCTGATCTGCTAGTGTATTATGTGATGGTGGATCAGGTTCTTTGTTGATACGGTTGGACTTAACCTGTATGCAAGTATATATATGGTACATATTGATGGTCATGGTGTAATGTGGGCCTTGTCTATGTTTGGTTGTAATGAAACATATTTGACTAGTGTTGTGCAGTTCAAATTCAAATTAAACCAGATGAATTTGCAGTTCATTAACAATATGTGAACAACATTACCCAACTTTCTTAAAGAACTTTTAAATTATAATACATATGGCCTATATTGTAAATATTTTAGATAAACTTTCTAACAAACTTTGCTGCAATTTTAAAGCATTAATTTTTTTATTATTTTTAAGTAATCTGTCTTCAATGGGCTCTTCAGAATATAAATTATTAAGCAAAAACATATCTTCCTTTTACCCTTAGATTCAAAATGCGAGAGCTGTATATATTTTCAAAAATTCTTACTTCATGACCAGCATTGTTTAAAATAATGATTCTTCTTTTAAAATCATATTTTTATTGTTATCAAAGCTTTGTGTTGAAAACACCATTGCTTAATGCTATTTTTTTACTTGGCAAAATTAAAATTCTTGAAAGCGATTGGCTAAAATATAATTTATAACAGATTTTTGTTATTTCTTGATAACGTTATCAAACAGTTGTTGTTGTTGTGGGGTTTAATGCCATTTTTCAGCACACGATAGACTATGCATGGTAGCCAGTATTAATGGTGGAGGAAGAACCCGGCAAGAACCACCGACCCACGAGAAGCTACTGGCAAGCTTTCTCACATACCCACATTGGCTGAATCCTAGACTCGAACCCACGCAGACAGAGGTGAGATGGCAGTGATCCATAATGGAAAGCACTTTAGACCACTCGGCCACTCGGGGCCCCTTATCAAACAGTTATTCTGCATAAAATCATTGCATTTAGATGATAAAGAATTATTGCTTAGGAACACTGACAGTGTTAAAGATTTTGTTTAAATTAATTATATTTTAGCCCCATGTTAAAGTCCTGTATATACAGTCAATTCTCCTTGCAACAACCAGCTTCACTGCATGCAATTTTGTTTTGAGTTTGTCATTGCATTGATTTAGGTGATTGTTTGCCAGGCTGTGCACAACACATTCACTGACACAAAAAAGATCACTGAGTTGATCTGCTTTTTTCCACTGTATATAAAGATGCTAGTGATTTCATGATGAGTGTATTCTGAATGATCATCCTGGCAATAATTCTTTTTCTTCTGGGTTTGAAAACTGGTTCATGTTGTTTTCACTGGGGTTCTGACATGGTTTTAAACTTAGAAGCAGTCTCATGTCACTTGTTTTACACAAACATTCTTAATAATTTATCCTGGCAAATTTACTCAAATCACCAACTTAAAGAGAGTTAACTTTAACTGTTTTATTTAAAAAACATTTATTTAAACAACAGACTAATGAAACAAATGCATAACCTTATTTAAACAATTATATTAACCCACCTGACTCTCACACCCATCCCTCTAATTATTAATGTGAGTATCCCTTATGTGTTGCTCATAAATAGCTGTCAGGGAGTTACAGGTACAGCTGCTACCTTGATCTGATACCTGGTCTCCTTAAAAAAAGGATCAGCATATTTCATACCTTGAGACAGTGTCAATGTAATGGTAATTTTTTATAGGTAATTTGCATGCCACAAAAAATTCATTTGCAATCAGAACTCAGATATTCCACTGTAATGGTCAAATTCAAATGAGTTCATTCCATCAGATGTTTCATTGCTTGGTGAATATTCTGTTATAATGAATGTCATTGTAGCAAGGGTTGACTGCACCTTTATTCTGAATGCAAGTGCTGTGGAAAGACGTTTTTTTTTTCGGTGCAAGTTTTTCATGATAAATATCTTTGCTGTCCTGTTACAGTCTGTGATAGAAAGTACTTGTCTCAAATGTTTTTACTGCTCTGGTGACCTAGTGGCTAGAGTGTCTGCCTCGGATGCAGGAGGTTGTGGGGGTCGATCCCTGGCTGAGTCATACCAAAAACTGATAAAAATGGTACTAAAGGTTGCCTCACTTGGCACTCAGCATTTAGAGGTTAGTGTTAGGACTGGTTGGCCTGGTGTCGGGATAATGTGACTGGGTGGGACATCATGCTACATGTCTGCATCATGATGCCCCAGTGCTAGACATCACTATAAACTGCCACACTGCAGACATCATAGTGATATGACTGAATTTGTTTTTAAAGCTATGTTAAAAATTGAAATTAAACACACACACAAACACACACACACACACACACACACACACACACACACATGTTTAAAATCGAAATGAAATTAATGTCAAAGAAAGCTTCACAGTTGATGGATGTTCTGTAATTGTTTGATGAGAAAATATGCATCAAAGAGCAGTCTGAAAAGTAGAGCCAGAAAGAAATTTTTTTATAAAATTCAATCACTTCACTACAATTATTTCTGTATCATGATTTCATCTGCAAGATACTTAAGTTTGATAATGTATAAAAGCTTTAACAGGTCAATAATAAAAGCAAATTTTTCCTTGCAAAGGAATAAATTGTCCAGGTAACTGATCTAAAGGAATTTAGATTGCAAAATATTCTTATGAACAATATATTATCCACAGGTGAATGCTCATGATTGACACTGTTTGTTTAGGTTTGAACGGCAGACCTTTTACCACATCTGTCACAGTTAATGCTTAACTTAATTCAGGATGTCTTTGCAGCGTTACTTACTTTTCCATGCAGAAAATTGGCTAACTTGTATCTGAAAACTTAAGCAGGGAAGTTGAAATCACTTTTTTAAAGTGTGGAAGACAGTTTGAATCTACCATAATCACTTATTTGAACTAGTGAAGTGGCAAGATTCTGTTGTGCTTTGATAAGGAATTCCATTTGTGGTAATGCCTGGAGGTTTTCTTTGGTTTAATTGTGTCACTGCTACCATCAGTTACAAAATGGAAAATTAAACAAACTAATGTACCTTAAAGACAACCCATGGGGCAGAACTAAAACCAGCCTCATTAGGATTGTATGAGGGAGTAAAACTAACATCAAACCTAATCTCTTCTTTTTCACTAGGCTTTGGTTTGGTCCTTGGGGGCCTAATTGACTCATTTATCCAGAGTTGTGTCATTGACTTTTGGGGAAGCTGACTTTAAATTTCATTCACTGCTACCCTACCATACCATGATGGATCAATCTTTGTTTGGAGGACAATTATTTTGCAGGTAATTAAAACAGAGGGCAGCATTTTTCACCCCATCAAACTGACCAGAAATTGTGAAAAGCTGCTAGTATGTGTGTTATTTTGGAATACTTTTTATCTGTATACTGATGAAACAAAATGAAATTTGGGGGGGGGGGTGGTTGAACCCTGTTTCTACTATTGGAAGAGATCAAATTGAGCATAACTGCTATATTGAAATTTTGAAATTCAATAAATCTTAGGTTCAGACATCCCTTAATTGGCTCAACGCTTGATGTTAAAAGGTGCAAATTATCACCTGAAAGGCACCTGTGTATTTTACAAATATTTCATTTTCTCTTAACATCAATTGAGGTGGAAGAATTTTATTTCAGGTGTCCTAGGATAATATAAAAACCAAGTCAATGGGGGTGTCGTGGTGACTGTAGACAAGAGAAAGGTGATCATTAAATGCCGATTTGTTATCCAGGAGTTTGGCTTTGTCTCCCTCTGCTTTTGAAACCATGATGGATCAATCTTTGTTTGGATGACAGGAGGTTGACAAGTTTTTTGCAGGTAATTAAAACAGAGGGCAGCATTTTATCACTCCGTCAAACTGACCAGAAATTGTGAATAGCTGCTAGTATGTGTGATATTTTGGAATACTTTTTATCTGTCGTGTCAAGTTAAGTTTAGCCTTGTCTAAAGGTCATCAGAAATTATGGGTACTAAAAAGAATATAAATCAGAACAGTTTACAACAGAAATGGAAAAGTTGCAATTCATTATAATTTTTTGATGGATTGAATTTGTTGTAAGAAGATTAGTCTTTCATAAATCTGCATCAAATTAAATAGTAAACTTATCATTTATGTCATTCTGAAGGCCCGCAAGAGAGGGAGGCATTGCCTTGTGCTGTCTCTCCATCCATCCATTTTATAATCTTGTAAGCAGAATAGCCTTTTTTCAAAAACTATTTCACCAAGTCGACCAGTTGGGAAATTTAGAGACAATGATTGATTTGAATAGGTGCCAGTGGCTGTGCCTTAAATTTTCTAATCCTTTTAGAATTTTTTAAAACATTTTAGACTTGAATGTTTTCTTAGAAAAACCATATGAGCTCATTTGAGCAAAAATCACTGAGGTAAATAAATCAAATTTTTAATTGTATACATGTATATGTACTGACATGTAGATGACCTGATTTGATTTTCATTCCATTCTAGAAATTTTTTAATTTAAAAAAAAAAATTGAACTTTTTGGATTTCAGACAAATCGTGTAAGCAAGATAAGCAAAAATCATTAGAGGTTCACAAATGAATTCTAGCAGGATTATTGTCATTAATATGTAGATGACCTAATTATGATTATTGTCATTAATATTTAGATGACCTAATTAGGATTATTGTCATTAATATTTAGATGACCTAATTAGGATTATTGTCATTAATCTGTAGATGACCTGATTAGGATTATTGTCATTAATATGTAGAAGACCTAATTAGGATTATTGTCATTAATATTTAGATGAACTAATTAGATTTTACAGAACATTTTAGCAATTTCTTCATTTTTTGTACAAATGGTTAAAATTATTTGACTGGCCCTTATTTATCATGAACATTGTAAACATAGTTCAGCAAAAGGCACTTGAGGTAGACAAGTGATATTTGATAAACATAATTGTATTAATCTGTATATATATGTTCATTAGATTTTAAACCACTACTGAATTGTTTTGTACACATTGTTTTGTACACATTGTTTCAACTGTTGTCTTCACTTTTTCTGATAGAAACATTACAAGTGCAATTTATCAGAAAACACTCTAGGTAATCAACTCAGATTTGGCATGCATATTTGTATGCACTCATAGATGACTTGATTATCTTTTCAGACAATCATAGACATTTTAAAATAAGTTCTACATTGTTCAGTTTTGTCAACTTGGATTTTTTGGTCTGGAATGTTTTACAAACACAAATCTAGTTTTAGGTGGGCTTTTTTAACCAAGATTTTGAGTTCCTGACATCTCTTTTGGACAAATGTCAAACTTATCCTAGGTTTCATAATAATGTGTGCCATCAAAAATCAACCAAACAACCTAATGTTTGGAAAGCTGAAGCTTCCAATTTACTTTGTAATCCAATGGAACTATCTTCATCTTATGAGAAAAGATTAAAATCTGGCCCCAGTTTCATTAAATTTCTGAAGCATTTTCTTCCAATTAAGATTTTGCATTTTCTTCCTTATATGTCTGACAATGCAGTGATTTTCATGAGAGATAGATATAATGCAAGGAATGAAAAATAACCCATTAGTTTAAGAACTGTACACCTAGGTGTCATTTTATTCTTTGATAAACAAGTTAAAGAATTCATTGAATTTGAAATATTTCAAGTTTTTTTCTCCAAGATAAAACAAGACTAATTTCAGGAAAGTGTTGAATAGTATCACTGCATTGTAATATGTAATGCCTGCTTAATAATCAGTGTTAACTCACCATTCGAAGCCAACCAATAAGAAAAATATATATATAAATCTCAATTTGTGGAAGAAAATGGGAAATAATTAGTGAGACCTGGGCCTGGGCTTTATATATCAATAGGAAACAATTAGTGAAACCAGGGCCTGGGCTTTATATATCAATGGGAAATAATTATTGAAAATAGGGCCTGGGCTTTATATATCAATAGGAAACAATTAGTGAAACCAGGGCCTGGGCTTTATATATCAGTGGCAAATAATTAGTGAAAATAGGGCCTGGGCTTTACATATCAATAGGAAACAATTAGTGAAACCAGGGCCTGGGCTTTATATATCAATGGGAAATAATTAGTGAAAATAGGGCCTGGGCTTTATATATCAATAGGAAACAATTAGTGAAACCAGGGCCTGGGCTTTATTATATCAATGGGAAATAATTAGTGAAACCAGGGCCTGGGCTTTATGTATCAATAGGAAACAATTAGTGAAACCAGGGCCTGGACATTATATATCAGTCAAAGATATATAGTGAAACTAGGGCCTGGGGCTTACATATCAGGGCTTAGATATATATATATATATCGCAACCACCTTGCTAGATTTTTCCTTTCCTTCTGTTCACAGAGACATTAATTGTCATGGCAGCAGAATTTGATTGCTTGAAAACATGTCTGCTTTCATAGACAACAAATTTTCAAGCCCGGGATTATCCTATACAATAACTACAGCCTTCTTGATGGACACTTAAACCCATCTCAAGAAGCCATGGGCAGAAAGGGTGAAATGGATACCTCATAAGGCAGGTTGTTTCATAATAGAGGTTTATTGTTATAGTATTTTGAGTAGAATGGACTTTTGGGGGAAATAAAAAAAACAGCTTTTCAAGCTTAAAGGTGGTGACCTTTAATATAGCTTTTAATGTGATAATATGGCTTGGGTAAACACAATACAATAAAGCTGCTTAAAACAATGTTGATTGATCATACTGGCTTTGTTTTGTTTGGTGTGTTTTGATTTGTTGATAATTTGCCCAAAATGCAGTCAAGTGATAGAACATGGACACTTGGAACAGTTATCAATGACCACTGGTAGGCGTGATCCACTATGTAAATGTATACATGGAAAGGGGTAGAATGAAGGGTTGATTACGCTCTGAGGGCATGAAAAGCCAGATAAAGGTAGATACTGTGATTAAAAAACAAAATGATGGCCTTGACAAACCTTTTAAAAGTAGAAAAAACCAATTGTTCCGGACTTGAAAATTGGAAAATTGTACTTGATGACTTCAAAAATAAATAGTCTGTGGCATCAGGCTGTGGGATTTAATCAGCCTTGACCATGTGTGCCACCCAGTTTAGCTCATCTGCACTGCATTATTACCTTGCCTACATTATTACCATGCATACATTATTACTATGCCTACATTATTACCATGCCTACATTATTAGCATGCCTACATTATTACTATGCCTACATTTTTACCATGCCTACATTATTACTATGCCTACATTATTACCATGCCTACATTATTAGCATGCCTACATTATTACCATGCCTACATTATTGCTATGCCTACATTTTTACCATGCCTACATTATTACTATGCCTACATTTTTACCATGCCTACATTATTACCATGCCTACATTATCACCATGCCTACATTATTTCCTTGCCTACATTATTACCATGCCTACATTATTAATATGTCTACATTATTACCATGCCTACATTATTACTATGCCTACATTATTACCATGCCTACATTATTACCATGCCTACATTATTACCATACCTACATTTTTACCATGCCTACATTATTACCATGCCTACATTATTACTATGCCTACATTATTACCATGCCTACATTATTACTATGCCTACATTATTACCATGCCTACATTATTACCATGCCTACATTTTTACCACGCCTACATTATTACTATGCCTACATTATTACCATGCCTACATTATTACTATGCCTACATTTTTACCATGCCTACATTATTACTATGCCTACATTATTACCATGCCTACATTATTAGCATGCCTACATTATTACCATGCCTACATTATTGCTATGCCTACATTTTTACCATGCCTACATTATTACTATGCCTACATTTTTACCATGCCTACATTATTACCATGCCTACATTATCACCATGCCTACATTATTACCTTGCCTACATTATTACCATGCCTACATTATTAATATGTCTACATTATTACCATGCCTACATTATTACTATGCCTACATTATTACCATGCCTACATTATTACCATGCCTACATTATTACTATACCTACATTTTTACCATGCCTACATTATTACCATGCCTACATTATTACTATGCCTACATTATTACCATGCCTACATTATTACTATGCCTACATTATTACCATGCCTACATTATTACCAATTGCCTACATTATTACCTTGCCTACATTATTACCATGCCTACATTACCTACAGTATTACCATAACTACAGTATTACCATACTAAATATAATAATCTTTTTGCTTAACTGGTCACACATTTGTTAGGCATGAGCTAAAATATTAACCAATGTTTTTAATTTCTGTCCAATTTTTTGCTTTAAGGCAATTTCAGTGATAGAGAATCAACTTACTTGCTTTCACTTTGGTCAGAAATCCTCAGAAACATAAGTCCTTAATGGCCAAAACTTGCTTGGTTAAATTAAAATTAAACATAACTTAAGTACAGATAAATTTTTATTTTATACAAATATTTAATTTGATCAACATCTTTAGCTTTAATTAATATAGCAATGCAGTGAACACAAAGTCACTTCATAATTAAATAAATAATTTGGAGATCCTCGGCTGCTTTCATATCATTTCATGCATTTTAGATTGTTAAATTTTTTTACATAAATATTTCTAAAACTTCTGAACTTGTTTACAATTTCTGTATTGATAAAGTTTAAATGTCTTATAAATAAATAGGTAAAAATTTTGATTGAGATCTTCAATGCATGTCTTTTATGTATAAAGATTAACATGTGGTGAGATGCATATCTCTTTATTTAAGAGATTTTACAGAGCTCAAAATATTGGATAACCCAAATGTAGGTCACTTTTACCTAGATTTCCTGTATCAGTGACTTTTCATAAGGTATGAGCATCAATGGTTGGGCCATGTGAAAAGAGAAAGGAATCTTGTATAATTTTTGTCTTTTTAAGCTAAATAAATGCCCTCATAATTGATACAGAGCAAACCATGACCAGCTTCTTGTATCTCAATTGATTTTACCAATTTTTTTAAATCCCACTTTAGTAGAAAATCAACATATCAATCACTTTCTGTGTGTCTGCATACCCATCCACACTGCCCATTAAGGTCGGTGTTGTATCTCAATTGATTTTATCTTGTAGCTCAATTGATTTTAGCAATTTTTTAAAATCCCACTTTAGTAGAAAATCAACACATCAATCACTTTCTGCATGTCTGCATGCCCATCCACACTGCCCATTAAGGTTTGTTGTTTGCTTTTTAATTAAATGGAAGGCAGTATTGACAAAAAGGAATGCACATTTTTTTCTTTCAACTGCTGATTTGCTAAACATGATGCATACATGCATACGGTAGATACATACATACATACATACATACATACATACATACATACATACATACATACATACATACAACATACATACATACATACATACATACATACATACATACATACATACATACACAGTACATACATACATACATACATACATACATACATACATACATACATACATACATACATACATACATAGTACATACAGACATACATACATACATACTCCTTTTGATGTTGGCTAGACAGGTTTTGCAACATGATATTTTTTCTTGTGACAATGACATACAGTAGTTATATATATTAACAGTTAAATTCACTGTTACATGTTCAGAGGTTTGTACTAAGCCAATATCTCTGGATAAACCCATATTATTAGTAATGCAGTAAAATGCTGATTTTCCAGACCCATTGGGGGAAATGACGATTTGTCCATACAACTTGTCACATGGATATTTCATTTTAATCAATTTGGAAACTGAATTTTTCTTCTGAAATGATGGAAACTCATACAAGTGATAAATCTAAATAAATGACATTCTGCTTTATAATATTTTAGAGAAAATATCTTCATCTATTTGGTCATGGCATTATTCTGGCATTGGAACAGATTTTGTGTAATTTAATATTGAATTAGGGAACTTTAATTTCACATTTATTTCGGGTCAGAAAAATTGTCCCTTAAATAAACAATGTGGACTGATGTCTTCTTCACATAATTACAAAATCATAAAAGCCAGTCCTTAAACCGGACTTTCTGATTGCACGTGGTCTTTCTTTTCCTCATTGCTAAATTTGTATTTGTTCAGTCTCCAGTGAACAATCTGTCTTGGTGAGTGTTTGTAGATTCACTATGTAAACAATGTTATTGAGAAGCTGTCCATTTTTTGGAGATGATTATCTGCCTTATTGATGATACTTTTAGAGATGTACATGTTCCTGATGGTCATTTAACCAGACCATATTGTGACCAACCGTGGATTTGTTGACTTTGGCCAGGTTCAGACAGATGACAGATTGGACAGGTAGTTGATGCTGAGTGTGACACCTGAGCCACCAGGGTTGGCAGGTGAATCACAGGTAAACTGTCAACAGGTAGGACAAGAGTGGTGCAGTGTTACAGGTATCAGACAGTCAAATGAAAGAGTAATACTAGCAGATTAAACCTTATCACATTGTAGTTTCATTTTATTCACAAAAAGATGGCATGATAGTATTAAATGCTTACAAAGATTTGTAGTGACATGAAGCCAGAAGTACTTTAATTTCTTAACATACAGATAGGGATATAGTTTAATTTATAGTGATTACTGTATCATCTTTCCTGCTTGTAGTTTATGGCTAATCAAAATATTTGCTTATAAAATGAATTTGGACATGGTGCCTTGGTTAACTTATTATGTACTGGCAGATCAGGTTCTACGGTATTTGATCTACTAATTAGTCCTTGCAGACTGCCAGCATATTATGCAACAGTGAATCCTGTCTATGCAGTTTGCACTTGGATCCAGTTTATATTCAACTGCTCTGTTGGGCTAAGTGGTTAGAGTGTCCACCTCAGATGCAGGTCATGGGTTCAAACCCTGGCCAAGTCATACCAAAGACTTTTAAAATGATACTAGCAGCTAGTGGAACTCAGCATTAAGAGGTTAGTTATATTGGAGTATAATATACTATGACTGGATTTACAAAGGTTTGTCCAGCTATTTCTAGCAGATTGTGAGAAAGCTTGCCAGTAGCTTCTCGTGGGTCGGTGGTTCTTTCCAGGGTTTCCCGGGTTCTTCCTCCACCATTAATACTGGCCGCCATGTATAGCCTATTGTGTGCTGAAAAATGGTGTTAAACCCCACAACAACAACAACAACATTTCTAGCAGATTGCATAAAGATAAACTGAACCAAGCTATTTGATTTATGAAATGGCTTTATCCAATATGGTTAATCAATATTAGAGTTTAATTACTAATTACTTCAAATGTGACTGAAATAACACCCAGCTTTTGTCCAAATTTTTTAAATTCCTGGTGCATAAACATTTGGACAATCTTGGGACTGAATGACTGATGCTACGACTAGCCGAATGGGAACACTGTTATTAGCATTATTGGGTTGATACAATTAGCATTATAATGATACTACAATTAGCATTATACTATACAACAGTTAGCATTATATTAATAATGTAACTGGCATTATATTGATGATAGAGTTAGCATCATGTAAATACTGTAATGTGCATTATATTGATACTGTTAGCATCATAATGCTGATACAGTTAGCATTATAATGATGCTACAATTAGCATTATACTGATGGTACAGTTAGCATCATAGTATAAATACTGTAATGGGTATTATATTGATGATACAGTTAGCATCATATAAATACTGTAATGGGCATTACATTGATGATACAGTTAGCATCATACTGACAGTACTGTTAGCATTATACTGATGATAGAGTTAGTGTCATACTGATGGTACAGGTAGCATTATATTCATGATAGATTTAGCATCATACTGATGATACAGTTAGGATTTTAATGATGATACTATTAGCATTATACTGATGATACTGTTAGCATTATCCTGATGATACTGTTAGCATTATACTGATGATACAGTTAGCATCGTACTGATGATATTATTGGCATCATACTGATGATACAGTTAGCATTATACTGATGATATAGTTAGCATCATACTGATGATAATGTTAGCATCATACTGATGATACTGTTAGCATTATACTGATGATACAGTTAGCATCATACTGATGATACAGTTAGCATCATCCTGATGATACAGTTAGCATCATCCTGATGATACAGTTAGCATTATACTGATGATACTGTTAGCATTATACTGATGATACAGTTAGCATCATCCTGATGATACAGTTAGCATCATCCTGATGATACAGTTAGTATTATACTGATGATACAGTTAGCATTATACTGATGATACAGTTAGCATTATAATGATGATACTATTAGCATTATCCTGATGATACTGTTAGCATTATACTGATGATACAGTTAGCATCATGCTGATGATATTATTGGCATCATACTGATGATACAGTTAGCATTATACTGATGATACAGTTAGCATCATACTGATGATACAGTTAGCATCATACTGATGATACAGTTAGCATTATCCTGATGATACAGTTAGCATTATACTGAGGATACAGTTAGCATCATACTGATGATACATTTAGCATTATACTAATGATACAGTTAGCATCATGCTGATGATACAGTTAGCATTATACTGATGATACAGTTAGCATCATACTGATGATACAGTTAGCATTATACTGATGATGCTATTAGCATCATACTGATGATGCTATTAGCATTATACTGATGATACTATTAGCATTATCCTGATGATACAGTTAGCATTATACTGATGATACAGTTAGCATTATAATGATGATACTGTTAGCATTATAATGATAATAGAATAAGCAGTTAGAATGACTGATGCCACATTTAGCATTACACTAATGCTGTGGTTACTGATGCTACAGTTAGCATTACACTAATGCTATGGTACAATTAGCATATAAGCATATACTGCTGTGGTTATTGATGCTACAGTTAGCACTATTTTGCTGTTATAATTATAATATGGTGACCATTGCACCCATGCTGTGATTGCATGATATTTTAGAATCATTATTCTTTTCAAATTTGGTTCCTTAAAGTATTTATTCCTTTTTTCTAGCATTTGTTGCAAGTTAGATGTATATGTTCACAGCACATTGTTTACATAGCTGACTGACATGTATACATGCCTTGTAGATACTATCTCTGCTTTTATAATAGAGGTATTAAAACTAGTTCATTTAGTCATGGTTTGCATAATAATCTCTTGTGTATGGCTTTTCAGCTATTTTAACATAAACAACAATTATTTTGATGTGAACTGTGGCAAACTACCTTGTTGAGGGGTACTTAAAACAGCACATCAGCACTGAGGTTCAAACTTGCACCCCACCAGTATCCAGTCAGATGCTGTACCAACTAGGCCATGCTGTCTGATACAGTATGTGTAGTCCAGTCAGGTTTTAGCATTAATCTGATATTCCTACATTTACTTCTCTCATAACTCATTAGATTTAAAGAAATGCTGGGGACTCAAAAATCATGCCTACAAAAACAGCAGTGGTCTTGTCTCTATAGCAGGAGTCATATGCTTGGAAGTAACAATTTTGCTTAAGAGAGAAGTGTATTCACTGTAAAGAAAATTTCTTAATTTGAACAATTTAAGAAAAATTGTAAATGTAAGTTTTGGATGCTACTTTTTAGGATTCAAGTAATGATGAGTGCAATAAGCAAATCAGATGAAAATTTAGAATTAATCTCCTTGCATGTGAACATACATTTGGGAGGGGGTGAGATTCAGTGTTTTTGGCCACAATGTGGGTTAGTACATTTGGGAGGGGACAATATTCAGTGTATTTGGCCTCAGTATGGGTTAGTACATTTGATGCAAATGAAGCAACATCATAAGTCATGTACTCATATGATCTGTTAGAAAATGACTGGAACTTCAAATCTGAAAGAGAGGAAATAAAGTATCTGATTTCTTTAAAGAATTTAATACATATTTGAACAAAAGAATATTTGGTATTCTTAGTGTTGGTTATACATCATATACATCATCTTTGCACACAAACACACACACACATACACACACACACACACACACACACACACACACACACACACACACACACACACTAACACACACACAATTATAATATATTTTCAGTCTTTAAAATCCATTGTACAGTGTAATACAGCCTTAACTAGGTGCAGTCATTTCTGCTGTAATATGTTCACTACAGGGTTTGAAGTAGATGCAAATTGTGTTATTAATGGTCATCTTTGCACTCATTTGAGACTGGATGGTACTGTTGTTAGTGTTCATCTTTGCACTCAGTAGAGACTGGATGGGACAGTTGTTATTGTTCATATGTGTGTTCATCAGAGACTGGGTGGGACAGTTGTTAGTGTTCATCTTTGCACTCATTAGAGACTGGATGGGACAATTGTTGAAACTGTCCCAAGGATCTTTCTTTAGCTTCATTACAGCAAGGGAGTGTGTCAAACACAATGACTACACTAGACTAGTTAGAATGTCACAATTTTGGTTTTCCTGACAGAAGAGTCATTTATCCATATCAATATATGCAGTATGTGCTTAGAAAAGATGTATCCCCTTGCTACTGAAATTCACAAAATCAAACTTATGAACCATGGTTTCTGAAATTTTGTTTTGCTGGGCTTTGCTCACAGATTGCTCATCCTTCTTAGAATCACAGCTGCATTTTGACATTTGGCCTTAAAATGAATCACACTTCAACACTGTACCAGCTACTGAAATAATCATGTCTGTCAGTTTATGTACTGAATAAAATCCAATTTGAAAGAAACATAGCTGCTGAGAGTAATCTTTAATAAAGATGGCTTAAATATTTTCAGTCATGTCAAAGAAGAGCAATAATTTATAATTGTTAAAAATGCATCTCTTTAAGTTACTTCAAATGAATTCCACATCACATGATTTACCTGCCATATGTACTCGCTTATAAGTTGAGTCAAACTGCAAACAACAACAATCCTGATTTGCCATAGCATAATGTGCCTGCAGATCATGGTCTGTGTTGCTTGTTCTACTGATTACTCCTAATAAACTGGAAAGACCCAGATTAGTGGGTGCATTATGCGATGGCAGATCTAGGTCTGTGCAGTTTGCAGTTGGACTTGGCTTATAAGTGAGTATATAGGGTATACAGATTTGTGTAATGAACTCTGAGCTGCACTATTGCCAAAAGGACTAGTATCACAAAAATCACCGAATTTATCGTCAGTCAGTTATGTAATTTGTGCAATGGTGGTTGTTTATTATGACTGACTTTATCTTTCAATTGCTTCTATGACAATGACCTAATTAAATTGGCCATTGGTAATAGTTTTTTTATGAGCATTAGGTGGAACTATTATTGTTTATTATTATTTGTTATGGTCATATATTATTGTTAACAAAAGTCTTGCTCTCTTAATTTTTTGTTATTGATAAGATGTACTGGAAATCATGTTTTTTTAAAAGCATGACTGTGTTTTGGGGGGTTGTGTGTCAAAAATCACATTTTTCATGTGTCGCGTAGTGTTCTGGCAGGTATGGTGAGTTCTTCATAAATATTAGCAAGAAATAGAAGTATAGTACATGTTGCACATTTCAAGGAGAAATGACCTTGTGCAGCTGTTTTGACTGAGATAACATTGTACAACACATTTATTTCTTGTCTGATAATCTCATTGCTCACCTTTCAACAGTTATTGACTTAATTGACATTGCCCTTACATTCTATTAATTAGATGACTATTTGTTACCAATATGGTTATCTTGTAGGGCCTTTATCTTAAAATGAAGGGTTTTATTGACAACTTTGATAATTAATTTACCCCTTAGAATTAGTGCCTGACAAAGCCAATCAATAGCAAGATTTATAGAGGTCTCAAAGTCACCTGTTTTCATACACAGAATGACCCTAGATTGTCATGCCACTTTTCCTGCTTTAAGTGTCTGGTGAATAAAAGTATTTTGTTGCACCAAGAGTTTTACCCTCTCATATTTTAGCTCAATTATCAATAATTGAACCATATTATTACCATATTTTGTTAGCATGGACAAGGAATTCACATGAAATAACAGTGATTCTAAGAGGAATAAATTGGTGGATAGTTTTAATCAGTTGAAAAAGTACTCACCTATAAATTAACTACCTAAAACATTAGTCTGTCATTAGTCATACAAGGAGTGCTAGATGATAAAATTGCTGTGATAAATCTTCCCTCACTATAAGAACTTTCAATATGGTATGGTTCCTATTATAAGGCAGGTGTATCATGGATTCCATTTGTTTAACTGTGCTAAAATTTTATAGATCATACACTTCATTATAAGACACTCTCACTATAAGGCATTGTACTCCATTATAAGCACCAATGGACAACATCAGAATGAAGGAATACTGTATCATGTATTTCATTACAAGGTGGTTGAACTTAAAAGGCATTATACTCTATGGCTGCCATGGGCTGTGCTATAATGAGTGAGTACTGTAAATGTACTTCATTATAAGGTGGTCTTACTCTAAGGTGGTATACTCTGTGGCAGCCATGTACAACATTATAATGAAGAGCTACTTTATAATGTAATCCCAGATAAGGTGGTTTCACTTAATATATGATATAATATGGCCTCCAATGACAGCATTATAATGAGAGAGTATTGTACAGTTATCTCATTATAAATCGATATACTGTATGTATGTATGTATGTATGTATGTACGTATGTATGTATGTATGTATGTATGTATGTATGTATGTATGTATGTATGTATGTATGTATGTATGTATGTATGTATGTATGTATGTATGTATACTGAATGATTCCCATGGAAAGCATTATAATCAGGCAGTATTTTACTATTATCATAATACATATCAATGTCCCACATTGTAGAAGACATCAAGAGTGGATACCATAGTTATTTTAATAGATGTACCAAGGGCAAATATTGAACACTTGTATACCTTAGGGGTGAGAGTGAGCAGCAAAAGTAAAATGGTACAGCCATTTGTGATAGATTCCATCTCTTGTTTTTCTTTGCCAGGTTCATCCCTCTACTTTTTCTTAAGGTCTTTAAAGCATAGGAATGTGCAAAAATTGGCCAGATTTTTGTACTACGAATGATAACAAGTTACGGTTCAGGCAGATGACCATGGTGTATGTAATGTTGCCAGCAATTTCATACAGTAGGAGTCAATAAAGACTTTGCAAAGACTGATCCAAACTCCTGGCTCCACTTTCATAAGAGGCCCTGGGTGGCCAAGTGGTCTAAAGCACTCTCCTTTATAAATCACTGCTATGTCATCTCTCTGTGTGTGGGTCCAAATCTCAGGCTCAGCCAATGTGGGTATATGAGAAAGCCAGTGGGTATATGAGAAAGCCAGTGGGTTGGTGTTCCTTACCAGGGTTTTACACGATTCTTCCTCTACCACTTATATTGGCCTCCATGTGTAGCCTAATATGTGCTGAAAAATGGTGTTAAACCCATGACAGCAACAACAACCACTTGCAGAAAACAAATAAACCTTAAACTGAGCGTGTACCTATTTCTGATCTTTTTCCTCCAAGAAATTGTTGTACAGTCATATTCAAAGGAAATTTCTTAAAGCACTCACCATCTGTAATTAGCTTCTGCTAGAGATGGTTTACAGCAGCATTCTTTTTTGATGCTGGTTATAATCTACTTTGCTAGAACACTAGGTTATTTAATTCTTACTCATGTTCATTACA
This sequence comes from Sinohyriopsis cumingii, assembly GCA_028554795.2. Taxonomy (NCBI): domain Eukaryota; kingdom Metazoa; phylum Mollusca; class Bivalvia; order Unionida; family Unionidae; genus Sinohyriopsis; species Sinohyriopsis cumingii. The sequence continues at coordinate 50,760,269 of CM068829.1, forward strand.
ATTTGGTTTATTTGAATACAGTTCGATTACATTCTTATTGATTTTTGTTACAGTTTGGTTTGCTTGAACACTAGTTTTCTGAATTATCATTGATTTTTTTACAAATTTGTTTACTAGCACACATTTTGTATTCTTACTGATTTTCTTTACAGCTTGGTTTACTAGTATACAGGTTTATTGCCTTTTGTTTTCAATGTTCATTGCAGTTGGAGATGAAACTTCTATACAGAGGCCTACAAAATTACATGGTTTATGGAAGTGGGGTCACAGAGCTCTGATTATTGTACATCTGGCACCCTCAGAACCCTGACTTTCTGTCAGATATTGGGGTAATGTAAATGAACCCAATCCCATTACAGGTCACAATGGTGGATGGCTTTGCTCGGATGTATAATATTTATTCCTAGATGAGACCTAGAATATATAGACAGTAGTAATATGTCATATCATTAGAATCAACAATCTTGCAATATCAGTGAGAAATCTGTTTGCTCTCTTTCTCACTGGAGCCAAGGAAATTGTGCTGTAAGAGTAAAGTAAACACCATGAAGAGTGTCATGGTTGTTTGTATTTTTGTGTCGGCTGAATAGGGAGAGGATATGAACAGAGACAAATATTTGCTATGGAAAGAATATATTAAGGCTTCCATTAATCATTCAAGAGTTTCTAAGTCGCGTGCATATTGCCACACCAACAAAGTTGAAGACTTTGCTTCAAACTCCATTTGCATATGATGTGCTAGTTTGTTGAACACACCATGACCTGCCATTTTCTTGCCAGAATGATTATATTAACACTCTTTGGTCTGCTTTAGTCTGCTTTTAGATAGTCTGCTTTTTTTTCAAATTAATTCCTACTGCACAGCTTCAAATGACATAATCATTACATTATGATGTCAACAATATGACATGTCATTTTAACATTGTTGTGTTGTGGCACTATGAACTCCGCCAGTTGGAGCATGCTAGGCTTTTCCAAGGAAATCGTTGGATGTGTCACAGAGGCAGTCCTTTTGAATTTTGTTCCCTGATAATGTATGTCACATGATGGGATCAGGTGACAAAATACAATATCACTGTGTTTATGAAAACTAAAGTATTGATGTTTTTAAAAAAAGATTCAATATAAATTGAATTTGTGAATATATTTCTTAGAGTTAATATATTTAACAGACCTGTTATTAAGTCCATATATGTTAAGAGAAGCACATTGTAGGTTACTAATTTATGTTGCAAGAATTTTGAGCTGTTTTGTTTGTCTGTTTTCAATCCACCTTATAAATCTGAGGATTTTTTTAAAGTTTAACATAAAAGGCTGAAATTTGTTCAGTTGGGAAATGCTGCTCAGAGAAATGTTGGATATTAAATGATACAGTTCTGTCTTATTATCTCTCCTGGTCAAGGGCCAGATGAACTTATGTGATGGACTTTTATGTGATGGACTTTTGTGTGATGGACTTTTATGTGATGGACTTTTGTGTGATGGACTTTTATGTGATAGACTTTTATGTGATGAACTTTTGTGATGGACTTTTATGTGATGGACTTTTGTGTGATGGACTTTTGTGTGATGGACTTTTATGTGATGGACTTTTATGTGATGAACTTTTGTGATGGACTTTTATGTGATGGACTTTTGTGTGATGGACTTTTGTGTGATGGACTTTTATGTGATGGACTTTTGTCTGCAATACATTAACATTTGTTTATTATCACTACATCTCCAGAACTACTTGGAGGATAAGCTTGGTATGTCATCAGGTGTAGCTAGTACTCCTCAAACAACCAGTACTTATGATTACCCAAATGGTCATCTTTAAAATCTTGTGGCTTCTCTGGAATAGTTGATTGTATAAACATGGGGTTTTCAGTCAAAAGGCTTTGTCTGATGTCTAATTGGTATACAGTTGTGCCAATGTGACCACCAACATCACTGCCATGGTGGTCATTTTGAAAATCGTTATCAACAGCTTCCCTCAGTTGATTACTTAGCAGCATGAGGTTTTCACTGAAAGACTTGTTATGATGTCTAGTTGGTCCTAGATGAAATTGACATCATTATGGTTGCCATGGTGGCCATCTTCAAATCTTCTGAACACATGATCATGCCAACATGAGGCTTTAACTTACAGATTTCTTATGATATGTAGTTGATAAACATGATAGTGATGAGATTTGCTGCCATGGAGACCATCTTGAAAATATTGTTATTGTTGCTTCTCTTGACTACAATGTGTAGTTGGTTTTAACCCACAACAATGGTGTCAATTAACCCACAACAATGATGTCAAGTAAACCACAACAATGGTGTCAATTAAACCACAACAATTGTGCCATTTGAACTTCCAACAGTACCAGCATGGGAGAAATTGGTAACTCTTTTTATGACTTTTCCTGAAAAGATAGTCATATAGATATGGGATTTTCACTAAAAGACTTCTTATAATATATAGTTGGTCCTAAATAAAAATGGTACTAATGAGGTTGCCAATGTGATGGCCATGGCATCCATCTTAAATATATTGAAGGTATAGTTCTATCAGCTGCTGGTTTTCCCTAAAACACTTCTCATTATATGCAGCTGGTCCTAAATGAATTTGATGCCAGACACTGTGAACCAAAATGTGAAAAGTCTCATTATGGATTATATATACCTGTACTTCTGGAATGGATGACTATACTGACATTTCTTTTTAAATAAAAAAGACTCTCCTTTTATGTAATTGTTCCTTTTTTAAATTAATGCCAATCTGGTCTCCAAAATGGCTGCATTGACAGCATCCTAACAATCTTTTTATTGCTATTTTTTCAAATTAAATGGTCATATCAACACATGACTCACAAAAACACTATAGCAATATGTAACGAATGAAAATGGTAATGGTCTCATTGCCATCATTACTCATTTGTGGTCATTTTAAAAATCTTGTTACAGATCTATCCCTTTACCTCATAGAGCATAGTGACAAAGTGCAGCGCGCTATAAATAGAACACCTGTTACCTAGTCGACCGCATACGTATAGGCCTGCCTGTGAACTGTTAAGCAATGTAGTGTATGTTACGTTTAACAGCAATTTTATCCATTTTACATTTTTGTACACATCTATTATATGTAGAAAAATTTAAGAGTAAAGTCCAATTGTTATTGCTGTGTAATTATTTTTCATGGAAGAATTTTTTATGTGCTTTAAAATCTTGAGAGAACTCATTCACCGTCATGTCAGTGAGGCCATGTGACCAACCATAGCTGCCATTTCCCATACTCGAAATTTACAAGTTTTTCATCTGCGTCTACATCACTAAGTCATCTGAATTTGATAATTTATAAAAACTAATTGCTGCCTACATCAATATCAGAGCCTTTACCTAAGTTATTGAATCTTTCATAGTTGTGATTCTAATCGTGAAAACGTCGTAAGTACTGAATGAAATCTGCGACTGCCATTTTGAAGAGTGGAGATTATGACCAAGTAACTTTAAATAGCAGATATCGACCAGTCCATAAACAGTGACCACGTGATCTGACGTAATTGTCATTTGCAGAAATGAATGTAGTATCTAATAGGGGGGTTTTCCCCAAAGGTGGCACTATGTAAACCAGCTCAAAATGGCTGATGTTTACAGCAGGCATCAAAAGGCGGTTCCATGCAAATGGAGTAGAGGCATCAAAAGGCGCTTCCATGTGAATGGAGTAGAGGTGTCCAAAGGCGCTTGCATGAGGTAAAGGGCTATTCCACATGCTTGAATAATTGCAATGGAGTTTTCACTCAACACTTGTTTCAATATGTAAGTTTTTCTGAATAAGAAGGGTGCAGTTATGACAACCAACTTATCCACACTTTTATGAACAAGCTTGAAAACAAGAATCTGTTGGCCATTTCATCAAGTCAAAGCCATTGCTTGCATTTTTTTTCTTCATTAAGCTTATAAAGATTTACAAATGAATTTTGTACAGCATTTAACAGTAATCCAATAAACATTTTGGAAGTCCACACTCTGACATTGATTATTAAGTCAGAGGTTTTGAGTCAGGATTACAGTGTCTTTAAAGTACAATAACACAAACAAGTATGAATGGATTTATATCAAATTCTGTTGTTGGATAACTACATATGAAGAATATCTTGAGTAATGTCAGCTTAATAGCTTTTGCATTTTTTCTACAAAATATAAAATATTAATAACTCTAGATTTAACTGAATTTGGAATGTTGGTTTGATCCATGATGTCAGATTCAAGGTCAAAGGTCATGGCAGAAGTTTGTACTGCACTGAACATGTAGCTTGTGAACATGTTAAATTGAACAAGTAAGAAAATATTTTTCTTTTGAAATTTGGTATGTTGGAGTTTCTCAAGAATGTAATAAAAGGTTTCAATGCTCACTAGTTTAAAGTACAAAAGAAACAGACTTACTGGTTACTATAAATTGTTTTGGGTCAGTATAGTATATTTTTGGAAAATGGAATTGCAATACAGCTAAACTTAGACAACACAACAACAATTTACAGGAGAGCAGGCTTAAATAACATATATGTAGAGTGTTGATGCATACCATGTCTCAGAAATTGCTTATTGTTATCAAATAATTTTGGAAGTGAAATACTGATGCCCAGCCTGACTCGCATTGAGGCACTGACATTGAGTTTTTACTTCAGAATGTTTTGCAATACATAACTGGTTCTGAATAAAATTGGTTCACATCTGACCACCAATGCAATTGCATGATTTTTGAAGGAGCTTGAAAAGCAGACCCATTGACATTGGGCTCATTAAATGGGCCATTACTTGCATTTTTGTACTTCATTGAGCACATCAACACAGTGACTTTTAGATATATAACAAAAAAAGTGACCAGACTTTGTATGGTGCTTGGTATCATTCTTTTTTAGTCATGCCAATATTTAGCATTCTGATCTTGATTTCAAGGTCACAAGTACTGACCCATGTTTTTAGCTGTGCTGATCCAGGTGAGCATGACAACACAAAGTCTGAACATATTTTTTTTATCAGCCCCAGTTTTTGGATACATCTAAAGAATGCGATAAATAATGCCAGATCTGCCAGTAGCTTCAAGTGTCTGCTTAAAAATGTAAATTATAGATTTGACCAAACTTAGCATGTGGGTATATTTTGACATTGTCTGAGACATGTTCACTAATCTTCTATCCATGATATCAGGTTCAAGTTAAAAGACCATGAAAAAATTATTTTTATTATATGCTTATATTTTTCTCCATTAATCTTACATTGTCAGAATCTTGCAGTATTTTTCATAGTGCATGGCTTCATCATCTGCATGACATGTGTGTCTATAAATAGTATAGTGTATTAGGAACTGCTTTGTAAACAAACCATGTACACTCATGCCAGGCTTTCTGGTATTGAAAATGTATGGGATTTTAACAGTTTTCTCACACTGAAAAGATTCACCCACCCAAAAATTTCACCAATCAAACTATCCTTTTCTTTGTGTTTTTTTATAATAGAGGTCTGTGATCCTCAACTAATGTAAATTTGATGCATTTTCAAATATTCATTCAGAAGTTATTTTATGGATAATTAGTGACATAAAGACAAGGAGTCAGAGAGAATCCTACAGAATCTATGTCTATAAAGTTTTGAAACAGGTGAGAGTACTTTTCCCACATACATACATACATACATACATACATACATATATATATATATATATATATATATATATATATATATATATATATATATATATATATATATATATATATATATATATATATATATATATATATATATATATATATATATATATATATATATATATATATATATATATATATATATATATATATATATATATTCATCAAGAGTAGCACAAGAAAATGTAAACCTACCTATAAAGTTTTCAGTTACTCTTGAATAGACCATCATCAATGTAAAAATATAATTTTTTCAAAACATTCCATAAGCATTTATCCTTAAAGTGTATTATTAAACATGCTTTTTGCATTCATTGATAATACCCTAGACAGTTTTTTGGACAAAATTGTATTCAACTGGCAGTCCTCAATCACTTGCCACATGTATTTAGTTATAAGTCAATCCAAACTGGAAATGGCACAGATCCTGGTCTACTGTTTCATAATGATAAGGCAGATCAGAGTCTATGCAGTTTGTTAGCAGTAATTAGTTGAACAATTAAAATATACCCTGATCTGCTAATGCATTATTTGATAGCAGATCCTTGTCAATGTTGTTTGTGTGTGTGTGATTCGGATTTTTAACACTTTAACAATTTTTCAGTCATATCGCTATGATGTTTGCCATATGGCAGTTTATAGTGATGCCTAGCACATCGGCATAATGCCACAGACATGTAGCATGATGCTTCACCCAGTCACATTATTCTGACACCAGGCTGACCAGTCCAAATACTAACCTCATAATTCTGAGTGTCAAGTGAAGCAACTGTTAGTACCAGTTTTGCAAGTTTTTGGTCTGAATCAGCCAGGGTTTGAACCCATAATCTGCTGCATCTGAGGTAAATGCTCTAACCACTAGGTCACTGGAGTGGTCTCAATATTGTTTGTAGCTGGACTCAATTTATAAGTGAGTACATGGTAGTTGGTATCAACTAACAGGTTTACTGCGTAAAGTAATTTGTAGGATTAATCCATACTTAATTTTTTGTTTGTTTTGCTACATTAAAATCAGAAGAGAAGAATTAATATAATAACATATTCAGATACCATATTTACTTGCTTATAAGATGTGTCCAAGTGCACAATGCACAATGCACTCGCAGATCTGGGTCTGTGCAGTTTGTTAGGAGTAATCATTAGAGCAAACATCATAGACCCTGATCTGCAGGCTTGTTATGGCAGATCAGGACCTATGTTGTTTGCAGTTGGGCTTGACTTTTAGGCAAGTATATACAGTAGCTATAATTGGTGTAGAAAGGGCAGCTCCATAGTTTCTCACCAGTGATATGCTACCTCAGAAGTATGGATCATAAATTAAAGATAATCAGGATTAAAGAGAAACTTGAAAATTCACATTAAATTTGCAGAAAACTCTGTTATTGCTAGTTTTCTGAATCATAACATTACTGGGCAGGAGCCATGATAACTCATTTGGTAGAGCATCAGACTTGCAATCCAAGGGTTGTAGGTTTGATACCTCTCCAGACCAGCCTGGTTCGGCTTTCTTTGTATGTCAGTGAGAAAGGCATTTAGCTTCCATTTCCTCGCCATGATATAGTCATTAAATATGTTAAAATTACTATTAAAAACCAATCATCAAGGAACTTTACTGGCCAAGAAAAAGAATTTAATAAAGATGTGATTATTTATGTATATATATTTATAACAGATTTATATAACGACCCTTATGACAACACTGTGGAATATTTCGCCTTAATTTCAAGACAAAGTGTTATATTTCAACCAGGTCATTGAAAGTTTTGTGGATGAAATCAAATGATGTTTTTCTCCCACATTGCTATAGTCATCTTCAGAATGTTTCAATAGGAAGGCTCTTTACATTGGTTCCTTGCACAATACCCGATTATTGAATGTCTTTTAAATTCCAAAATCCCTCTTTTTAAATTCCAAACAATGTCAAACAGTGGTTAGCCCTAGACATTTTGTTTATTCTGGATTTTTAGGCAAAAAAGAGAATCCCACTTTCTTGCAATGAGTTTTTTTCTTTTCATTTCAGCTCAACATCTTACAGTTGTTTGCTATCTTTTGAAGTCCTTTGACTTTCACTGAGGGGGACAAAATTCCTCCAGCAGATACCTTTAGTACTGTCATTTTGTTGAAAGGGCTGTATCTGAGATGTTCAAAACCATCACACACTACAGAGCTGTTAAAACTCTTTGGGGCATATGTAAACATTTCTGTTCCATCACAGGCACCTGCAGGGTTACTGCTATGCATTCACCTGATAAGAATTAAGGCAGAAAATGACATACCTTGATTCTCACCTGCAGTACTCATATCTGAACTTATTAGCTCAAGAACTGTCTGAAACAATTGTGTTGATGTCACTATTGATTGATACAGATAATTGTTTATAATTAAATTTCTGTTCCATTTACCATTGCTGCCAGTTATATCAATTGGTTTTATTTCCTAGAGGTGAAGTTACTGTTTCTGGTTAAAACTTTTCACGCTTGGTTAATTACAGAAAAAGATTTGAAGGAAAATTGTAAGAAATCATGCAAGTAGATATGAGTGCTATCCATTCAGATAAATCAATGACCTAACAGTGAGCAATTTAGCAAGATCTTAAAGGTGATGGATATTATTTGCATAGAGGACCAGATGAAAACCTCCTTTCTGGTTTTCTTTGTCTGGCTTCTGTAATGATTTGCTATGTATTGTACTAAATAATATAATTTTAGAACTAAGAACTCAAAGAAGGCAAACAAAAATAAAGTTTCCTAATACAAATTCATAACTTTAAATATCTGTTCAATATTCATCAAAAAAATTAATATTCCATGCATCAAAGAAAAGAACATGCAGAGGACTCTGTAAAACATTCCTTGACTTAATGAAATGTTGTTGTTGCATACAAGATATATTTATGTCAGTACACATCCAAAGCTGCACTCATTTGACCATGGTTTTGCTTTTTCATATTAGAAGCATAATTTAATCCAGACACTTTCAAGTAAAATTCCTTCTTCCATTAACCTTGCATCTGTTACACAATTGACATATGATTAACTTTTGAGGTTGTTTAAAATCATAATTACTTTTCTCTGCAGTGATGAAGCAATGATAGAATAACATATTTACCTCTAATAAGGGATATATTACCTTTGTGCCTAGATATGGACATCTCTCTTAAAACTGAAACTTAATGCTTTAAGGTCACTGTTACTTATGGAAAAAAAATGGTTTCATCATAATATCTTGTGGATAGTCAGCGGTTGAAAATTCACTTTCCGAATTTCAAAGATTTCTGTCACTTAAGAGATTTTTCTAATTATTCAGTTCACATAATTAAATTGGGCAGGTACTGATTTGGGTCTGACCAGAGTCATATTTGTAAATCACAAGGGTGTTCTTTTAAGAATATTTCCAACTTTCTTTGTTGAAAGTCCATAATTTCTTCAACAAGTTTATTTTCTATTTCTTTTCATCCAATTCCTATAAGCTTGTTTTCCTCTGATCAAAGACTTCAATACTAATAAATGCTTACAAGAGGAAAAACAGACTGGTCTCAGTTTGTAATTACTTACAGGCAGTGTTAGAAGGTTCTAGAAAGGAACCATTCACATGATCAATTAATGTCATTAACTTCATCAACTTTTATATTTCTATCAAGACTGGTTGAATTTATTCTGAGCATTCAAAAATATATGAACAGGTATTACCCAACTTTTGTCATTTTGGCTTATCAAATTTCATGTTAATGTGATTTCATGTGGATAGTTTTTTAATTATTTAGTGAAGACTAATAAATAATGAAATTATATGTCTAAAACAAAAGAATAGGAATTGTAAATGGCTAAAATGAATGGTGTGTGTGTGTGTGTGTGTGTGTGTTTGCTTGCATATGTGATTTGGATTTTTAACATAACTTTAAAATTTTGTTAGTCATGTCATTATGATGTCTGCAGTGGGACAGTTTTTATTGTGATGTCTAGCACCTGGGCATCACGTCGCAGATATGTAGCAACCTGTTCCACCCAGTCACATTATCCTGACACCAGGCCGACCAGTCCTAACACCAACCTCTAAATGCTGAGTGCTTAGTGAGGCAGCTGTTAGTACCATTTATTAAAATTAATTAAATTACATATCTCTGAATGAAAATTAAAGGCAGTGAAGCCAAAACTTTTGAGTTACTCAATTTTGAGTTATGCAATCACTCCTGGGAATGCAACTATCATGTAAGTCAGGGGTTAACTGTACTTGTCTGATTGGGCATATGAAATGAAAGACATATTTCAAAGCCTGCCTCTACTTTTTATTGTTTTAGCGAGTACACTTTGGCCTATCTCAGAGTTAACTCCTTTTAGCAATAGAAACAAATTTCATTATTATTGGCCCCAGAGCTCATAATAGGAGCTATGTGTTTTGTTTCGCTAATCAATTTATGTCATGTGTGAAAATATTCATGACTGGAACCTGGGGTTTTCCTAAGTCTAGATTGATGCTATATGACTTGAGCTGTCTGAGATGATGCATCTGATCTGTCCCTACAACAGTCCTGTGCTTTTCAAAGATATCATTGTATCTTCAATTCGGTCACCATGCAGACTTGCCTTATAGGGCTGAACGTCAAACTCTTTTTGAGTGTCAAAGGCCTTTATGGCATGATTCCAAGACTGCCACCAAATGCCACAGGGGTAAATATCTGCATCTTGACCAAGTCTCAAATCCAGGACATACATAACTCTTTATGGGCACCGCACTACTTGAGCTATCCCAACTGATGCACTGACCCTAACATTCCTGTGGATACTGAGATTTGATCAATGGTATCAGTTAAGATTGATTAAATGTAAACAAGTAAAAGGGTTTTATAATTAGCAGTGTCCTGCCAAACACTTGATGACATTGGAACAACTGCCTCAGGTGTGGCCAGGTAAATCAAGGTAAAATGCAGGTAAATCAGATAAGATGATAGGTTCTGGTACTCTGTAATTTTGGTCATCATGCAAGGGATATCACCAGCCATCTATGGGAGCATCCTGCATTGTACCCATTTTTTGACCTAACCCTGGAATTCACACATGAAAGAACAGACCATCAGTATCTAGTTACAGACAGTGTTCTTGTGTTGGACAATTTGCCAGATTAGTTTTGATTCATTGGAGTTTGCTACTCCTCACTGTGTAACCCAAGAAATAACACCTTGATAAGTAGACCATTTTTTTCCATGATTTAATGTTGTTTTATACAAGGTGTAAGGCACTGAAATAGCAAGAGAAGGACTCACAGTACTAATTCAGGTCCCATAGTAAACCTATGCAAACACCATGATATTAAAAATTCAATAACTTTAAATTTCCTAGTGCAAATGATCAAACCTGTATTAATCAGTATAGATGAAATCTGGGTGACAGCTTCCATGTAGAGAAAGAATATGAGCCATGGCATTTTCTGGACCTGCATGTTTTTGAAACATGTGCTTTCAATTCTGCACCAAAGTCAGGTCCTAATTTCAGTAATGAGTGTTCCAAATTCAAGACTTATAAAGGACTGAAATTCCATCACTGAAACAATGTCTATATTTTTTTCAGTTACAACTTGGAAAAGCTCTCAAAAGATTCTTTTTACTAGATTCTATCTTTCATTATCACCCATCCCTGGCCAGCCAAACTCATTTATACTCTATTTAAGGATGACCCATTTCCAGACTGGTTCAAATTTTTCCATATAGTTACTAATGTATGTCCAGAAAGAGACAGTCAAGTCTGAAAATTCTTCCTATGTATTGTTTTTTTTTTTATACCTTTAAAGACATATTCAATCTGAAAGAGTTTGATGTTGGATATTTGCATAAAAAAATGGAGGCTCATTTTCAGAGCATGAAAGTCTCAGTAACTGTGAACCCTAGAATATGATCCTACAGCAGAACACAAACTGTACAACAAGTACTGTTTGGTATGATATAAATTTGCTTATAAGTTTAGAAGATCTGCAGAAAACATAGACCCTGATCTGCCACAGCAAAATTAGCCAGCAGATCAGGGTCTATCTTGTTTAGTCTATTGATTAACTCTAACAAGCTGCACAGACCCATATCTGCTGGTGCATTACGTGACAGCAGATCTGGGTCTGTGCAGCTTACAACTGGACTCGACTTATAAGTGAGTATATACTGTATGTTTCTGAATTCAAATTCTACTTTTAGTAATGATGCTGATATGCCTCTGATGCAATAATAAGCATAGAGCATTTCAAATGACACATGATGCAATAATTAGCATATAGCATTTCAAATGACACATGATGCAATAATAAGCATACAGCATTTCAAATGACATGTGATGCAATAATAAGCATACAGCATTTCAAATGACACAGACTGCTCCAGTGGCCTAGTGGTTAGAGCATCTGCCTCGGAAGCAAAAGGTCGTGGGTTCGATCCCCGGGCCAAGTAATACCAAAGACTTACAAAAATGGTACTAACAGCGGCCTCGCTTGGCGCTCAGCATTAAGAGGTTAGTGTTAGGGTTGGTCGGCCTGGTGTCAGGATAATGTGACTGGTTTTGACATCATGCTAAATGTAAGCGGCATGATGCCCCAGTGCTAGACATCACTATAAACTGTCACACTGCAGACATCGTAGCAATATGACTGAAATTATTTTAAAGCTATGTTAAAAATTCCAAATCACACACACACACAAACACTCAAATGACACATGAGACTATTGGTTATGGAGTTAAGAAGTTGGTGGCAGAGTGGAGTAAGGTGCTCACCTTTACTGATCACTCTCAAACTGTATAGTCCCAGACCTACTGGTACATTATGTGATGGCAGATCAGGGTCTATGTTGTTCTACTGATTTCTCCTAACAAACTGCACAGACCCAGATCTACCAGCGCATTCTGTGCAGTTGGTCTCAACTTATAAGTGAGTATATACTGTACTTAGTAGTATATTAGAAAAAGATCTATATGATTTCTACGACATTTTTTTGTTGCTTTTTTCTTGACTTCACCAGTTAGTTTTTTAATGAAATTTGTTACTGTATTAAATGTTGCTAAAAGATAATATCCAACATCTTTCAATACATTATGAATTATAAAGGTGATGTGTTTCATTATTCTCTGATTCTTCCAAGACATGGAAATGTTTCTTCCAAACACATATTGTTGAGTAACTTTCAGAAAAATGATTGTCTTTCATTAAGAAAGAAAAACAATGGACCTGACATCAGGTACCCTCAGGGATACTCTCACCAATAGTCTATTTGGATTTTCTTTAATCATGTTACAGGCATTGTTGTTTACTCATGTTACAGGCATTGTTGGGGGGCACTTTTCTTTTTATTTCCTTAAATGAATATGAAAACATTTTGATTTCTTGCAATTCTCAAGACTGTATCAACAGGCAAGATCACATGCCTGGAGCAATAACAATCGTAATGCATCTTGATAATCCATTAGAAGTCTTTGATCAAATGGTCCATCAGACATCAGCTTTAAGACAGTGATACACCTGTATAATTTTACCTGGATCCTTTTATATATATGCTTCACATCCTTTTAACACTTTAACGAATTCTGTTTAGAATGGCATTCCGAGAAATCAAAGCAAAATTATGAGCTTTGTTGAAAATGTAACATTTAAATGTCAGTTCTTTGTTGCTTTAATAGGTTATGGTTCCAAAAGCAGAAAGTTAAACTATTTTACATAATTTTGATTTATCGCAAAGTTAAACTATCAATTTTTTGCAGTTGTTTAATTTCATAAAATAATCTGATGCTACTGTAACTTCAGACTGAGTCTGAAAAATTTTATAGGTTAGTTTAAATGCTTTGAGACAGAATTCAGACTGGTTTTTACACATTTAGATATCTTTATTGAGATGAAGATGAAGTTTTTATAAACCAGTCCACTTCATACTAGCAAACATTGAGCAAAGTTTAAGATGATGGAGTTTCTGGTTCATCAAACTTCATGTTCACCAAAGCAAACATCACAAACCATGGATGATAATCTGCAATGGCAGCTTGTGCTGAGATTTCCTCATTTTTCGATGTTATTTAAATCCATATTGTCTGCTTAACTGTTTTTAATGATTGTAGATTGTACTTTATGATAATAGTGTTTTGTTAACAGGATGCTTAAATGACTTACTTTAGGTGCATGATTTTAAGCTGTAAATAGATGTTGACACAACATTTTAGTTCATAACTTTGTAGAAACAGAATTATTAACATGTCAAGAGTTGAAGGTCAGTCTTGTTTACAGTTAGATTAGTTTTTTCCATCAGAAATCTTCACATTCTTTTATAAATATAGGTCAAGTGAAAATATGTGTAAATAGGGATTTTATAAACAAATAATTCATCCTGTTTTAAGATCAGTAAGTGTGAATCCTTAATAGATATCTTAAGATATAATTTGAGAGGAATTATTTATTTAAATTATTCATTGGAATTATTAAGTGCTCATTGACTTTAGATCAGAGGTGGCCAAACTTTCAAGTGCAAGTGCTGCATACACAAATTTACACCTTGTTACGGGCCACATAGTTCATTAAGTAAAATAATTAATATTTGAAATAGCAAAAACAAAAGGTTTTTATAAATAACATTATAATTAGTTTTCAATTTTTAATATGTTGTTAATATTTGAAACTTAAACTTAAACTTCAAAAGAAGCACATTTATTTGATAAACAGAGTAACATAAACAGAGTCAGTGCGAATGATGATTTGTTCCTAGGCCACATGAAAACCCTTGGCAGGCTGTTTGAAAGCCCTTGGTGGGCTGCATGCGGCCCGTGGGCCATAGTTTGCCCACCCATGCTTTGGATGAACATATTATTTTGGAATTATTGTGAATTTATTCAAAGACATTGTGGATTGCATTATTATGGTACATCAGAATATTCAATATGATTGGAATCATTTAGAACATTCTTTACTTTTGGACTTGTTGTTTTGGGTTTAATGTCATTTTTCAGCACACAATATACTTGACATTGTGGTCAGTATATCTGGTAAAGGAAGAACCCAGAAAAATCCTGGGAAGAGCTGCCGACCCATAGAATTTAAGACTGGAACTTCAATTTCTTCCACTGACCTCTATGCAGAAGATACTATACTGTCTGAGATTGCTAAAACCAAAATGGTACTTGAAAATAACTTACAAGATGCTCTCAACAGACTTCAAGTATGGTGCAAGGAAAACAGTATGATCATAAATACAGAAAAAATGATAGCCCTACTAGTTACAACACAACAAAAACGAGCAAGGCTAGATTATAGTGACAAACTCCAGGTTCTGTTTGACAATGTGAGCCTCAATATGACCTCTCATGATAAAATTCTTGGTTTATTCATAGATAACAATCTTACTTGGTCTATTCACATTAAACATGTTTCCCAAAAAGTTACTTCTTATCTTTGAACTGGGGAAAATAAAAACATACATTCCTCTTCAGTATAGGGTCATCTTTTATAAAAGTTATATTCAGCCATATCTGGACAATTGTAATGTAATTTGGGGTAATACCTCTAATTCAAGCATAACAATACTTTTAAGACTCCAAAAGAGGGCTTGCCATTTAATTCTAGATCAATGTATTGACAGTTTCCAGGATGCAATGAATAATATAAAGATTTTAAGAATACATGAAAGAATATTTCTTAGAAAGGCCAAATTGATGAATAAAGTGTCCAGAAAAGCCATTCCTGTCTATCTAAGCAATATCTTTCACCAAAGAGATGCTGATGGTACTCCAAATTTAAGGTCCATAAGAAGAAAAAATTACATTATACCAAGGCCAAACAAGGAATTGTTTAAAAAAGGTTTTCAACATGCTGGTCCACTGGTATGGAACAACATTCCCAGGGACATAAGGCTGCAGGCTTCTAGCATTTCATCTTTTTACAATAAATGTCTTAAATGGATGAAATCTTTAGTAAATTGAACAGTTCTAGCACAAAACAATACTGCCCACTTTTCTGTAACTTTGCATCATTTTCATAGCTGAATTTTTCAATCCAGGATGATATTTTGTGTTTTATATATGTTTGTGTTTTCACTGATGCCTGTGCATGTGTTCCAGTCTTGATACTTTGAATTTTAAAATTATTTAATTATTTAGTGTCAAGCCAGACTCTTCACATCATGTATATACTGTATATATTGTACATAACAGATAGAAGGCCTCAAGGTAGATTAGTTCTGTAACTAATTGAGTTAACTTTTCTAAATAGAGTCTTTATTATTATTATCATTATTATTATTATTATTATAGAAAGCTACTTGCAAGCCTTATCGCATACCAGGCTTGCTGAGTCTAAGACTTGAACTCATGTTGATAGAGTTAGGGTTGAGATGTTGGTGATCTGTAACTTGGGTGAGCATCTTAGACCACTCGTGCTCCACCCCCCACTTCCCCAAGGTACTTTTTTGGACTTGTTATTGGACATTTAGGATTATTTGGCATTTAATTCAAAATACTGTAAGTGTCTCTTAAAATTATGTTTTGTAACTTAGAGAAATGAATTGTTTTTATTAAATATGTTTTTTTTCTTCTTTCTTTTTGTTACTCTAAGGTTCTAGAGTCGTAGCAACTTCAGCATGCTTAAACAAAAATAGATCCTCAATAATACAATTTAGCAATCTGCTACACATTACGGCAAGTATACTTTTGATCAACTGGTAAGTGACTGTACATGGAAGATAAACTTTGATTGGCTCATTAAAACAACATGAAAGGTCATGTTGGGTCACAGTGGTGAGAAAAATTACTCATACACATAGCGATTGGGTTAAGCGGGTTTATGCACTTTCATGAGAAATGAGGAAATCACGCATGTGGCCACAATCATATGAGATTATCATCCATGACCTGTGAATTGATACAAACCAAAGGCCTATAATTGTTTTATTACACGATTCAGGGCAAAACTTTGAAGTGAAAATTGTTTCAGACTTATTAAAATGCAATTTCAGCTGCATGCTGCAGCAAGAGTTTGATCAATACATCACATAAAGTCTTCAGTGAAAATACTGCAGTATGCAGTATGAGGAATTATCACAATTAACATGGTCCTCAGTTGTAATGGATAGGACTGGGCATGTTGACTCAAATGGTAAAGCATCCATCTACAGTTAGGGAGGTCCCAGGTTTGAGCCTCTGTCCAGCTGTGCATTTTTCCACATATGCATCTCCAGCCAGCAATGATGGACCTTGAGACACAGGAAGTGTCTCAAAATACAGGGAGAAAGTGTAAGGGGTAGGACTGGGCCTGTTGGCTTTGATGGCTCAAATGATAGAGCACCCTCTAGACCAAGGGACGTCCTGGGTTCAAGCCCTGGTCTGGCCATGCATTTCTCCCTGTTACACAATTTTAAACTCCTTACAGGAACCTAGAGACTGGAAATCCAACTCATTCTATGTCTCATCAGCATAAGGCTGTATACCATATATGGTTACCTCCAATAGTAAAGTTATTCTGCAGAAACCAAATTGTTAATGGAAGACAGAATGAACAATGCGGCCAATACAGGAGTCAACCAGCTTGATTTAGCATGCCCAAATTATTATTTGTGGGGCAAAAGTTATTCTGTAATTCATTATTTGTGAGGCCAAAGTTACTTATAAAAAAATTCACAATCTTTGAAGGCTTAAATTTTGTTTTGGGACAATATTATGTAAATACCTGCTTGATGTGTATTGGAACTCATTTCAGGTGTCATTTATTATTACAGTATCTAAATATTTGACCCTGCTTATTGGAAGTAATTGACTGGATATTAATTGGACTCAGACTGTTCTATTTCTTTGACTACCACAGCCTTCTTATAAAGTATATTTCTGTTATTGCATTATCGCTTTATACACTGTTGTTGTTATGCTTATTTAATAATGATGATAACATAATTCACAATGAATGATGATAATGATGTTGACAAAATTCTCAATTGATAATGATGATAAAACATAACAGCTGTAACCATTATATTCAGAGGGTGGAGTTTATTCTGGATTTTTAAAAAATAAGGTTGACGGAAGTTCACAAAAGTCATCTTTATTTTGATATATGATACATCTGACAGAATTTTTAAATTCTGTACTATTTTGCATATTTTTTTTAATAATTTTGTTTCAACAAAATATAAATTCTTGTCATAGTTGTTTTATTTATCAGTGTTGAAAAGGCTTCACTGATTTTCATTGAACTGGCTGACATAGTTTGATATCGATCTAATTTTCCTCTTTGTTACTGACTTGAATCATTTCCTAGTTTATTAAACCCCATAATGTATATTGGTCTTCTACCTACAGACATTGTACAGAGCTATTTACCTGTATACCATCCTTAGCACACTTTCAGTTTATCTACCCAACATTGAGTTTGTGGTCACATGACTGTGCACCCAGTCATGCATGACCAAGAAGTGTGGAGCCAACAGTAGGAGGAGTCTTGGTGATTAAAGTGTTGGAGTGAAACCCAATACAGTGGCCAATGGGGTAGGATCTCTATCTCACACCTACACTCACACTGAAAAGCCAGTTTAGAGTTCCCTTCTGATTGTCTCATCACCCCACAGGCTTCTTGGGCTAGCTACTTCACTGACTAATATAACTGAGTGGTCTCTTTTCAAGGCATCTTGTACAATAATTCTCTCATAGTTCAATGCTTACATACTGTGGGGAAGGTTTAGGATGCTGAATACTGTGTTTTAAATTTAGTATTTTCCAATTTATCCAGACAACTGGGAGAGGACATCTTATTCATTCTGGAGTCAATATGTTACAGTTTAATTAGTGGACTGTGCAGTTTCAGAGGAGATTTATTTATTGAGGAAGCTTCAGTCTTAAAGGTATTGTATCTGATTTATTAGTGTCATTTCTTTTTAAATATGTGGCACTTTATACAAATGTGAACTAACATTTATGAAATTTCCAATTTATTTCATTTTAACTTTTGGAAATATTTTTTCTGGCTGGCAAATAATTACATGTAACCCTAAAAATGAAGAGTCCTACAAATTTTTTATAATGTTTGTCACTGTACCTAAAATGTGATTTTAAATCCCCCATAGTATTCCACCTCCACTGTTATAATTACAGTTCAGCATTCATATATTAATGAAATATGCTTTTTATAGTCACCGTTATGGGTCATGATGTTAGAATGTATGTTGTTGATATCTGTAGTTATAGCAGATGAATGATATAACCAATTATTATGTCTGTCAGTTTCATATCACAATGCCAACAATATTAATGACAGTTTTCAGAGTTTTTCAGTTTTATATAACAATGTGAACAATACATATTTGTGAGTTTTCAAAATTTTCCAGTTTTATATTGAATTTTATTATGCTTATTATGTTTATTACAAATATCAACCACCATTAATACTGGCTGCCATGTATAGCCTCTCTTGTGCTGAAAAATGGCATTACACCCAGCTATAACAACAACAACAACAAATATCAAATTTGTGGATATTATTTACAATGGTTTGTTCATGTTATTGCAGAGTATGCCAGTATTTATATTTTTGTTGTTGAACTAAAGATATTATTGCTTAAATAATATAACATACTCACTACTCATAAGCTGAGTCAAACAGCAAACTGCACAGACCCAGATTTGCTAAGGTACAACGTGCTGGCAGATCTGAGTCAATGCAGTTTATTAGACCAGTGTCTGAGTCAATGCAGTTTATTCGACCAGGGTCTATGTTGTTTGCAGTTGAACTTGACTTATGAGAGAGTATTATGTACAGTAAATAGTCAGAAAGTTATATTCAGATAGAATTTCAAAGAAACAATGAAGGACTCCTTGCTATTATTAGTTGCAGTTACATAATGTCGTGTTTGTTTTTCAATGTTTTTATCTTCTTCACTATATGATAAAATGGAATCATAATTTATTGTATATAAGGTATTCATCTTTATTTTTGTTGTTGTTGATAAATTGGATTGATGATATTATCTTTTCATCTGTCGGTTTGTACCTTGCTGAGCACTAATCTAGCATAATGCAAATTTCATTTTGGTAGCAAGTCAAAATAGGATCTGTTAATGATTACAGTACTTCTGGTTGAGTACACGAATTAGGGTGGGTAGAGACTGTTTAGTTCCAGGCTGGTTCCTTAGTAAATTTCTCAGTAATTAAAGAATGTTACAATCTATACCATGATATGCCTCCCACATGTTCACACTGGAACAAATAAAATACCTATCCTATATGCACAATTAAGACAGTTTAGAATGGTGCAGTTTTATAGGTTTTTTAAATAACACTGATGCTTAAAAGAGACTTTTACATGCAACAGTCTGCCTATTGCACACCTCCGGGCAACCACAATTGAATGATAGTCAGTTTGGGACTCATTGCCCCTCTTCCATCTCTATGCATGATAGACAGTCAGCTATGGCCTACATTTCCCATATATCTTGGTATACCTTGGATTGAAATTTAATGGGACCTTCAACATTGAATAAGGCTTTCTAAGTTAAAGTTTTATCTCTGTCTTCATATGAATGTGGATCCACTCTTACAGTATTATTTGTTTTGTAGAGAAGGAAGTGATTAAAGACAAATTAGAGAACTAAGGAACTGACACTATTTCTTATCTGGCCCTTGTAAATATAAATCTATGAAAAAGAAATCACAAACATATTAAGAAAGCACATGACCAAATGGAAATAAATAATTATTAGAAGTGTGACAGTTTCATCAGAAGTTTGCTTACATTTCTGGATGGATCCAGTGCATGATTGATATTATTTCTGGTTTCTTGTTGAATGTTATTTTTTGCATTTACTGATGTATTAAAAAATGAACTTGTATTTTAAACAAATAAAGACAAACTGTTATTGATAACTGCATAGAAATACTTCAGAATTACATATTTGCATTTATGGTGTGCTTCAAAGATATCCCTGTATATTGTTTTGTTCATTTGCTGTGGACACTGTACAACAAAACGAAAAGCTTTTGTATCAACTTTCAAAATGAATCTAACTTGAGAAAAACAGAAGACAAATATACCTTATTTTCATACAATTTTGAGTTGAATTAAAAGTGCCCAAGGCTTAAAATAACTATGTGGAAGAGCTTCTATTTTTATGCCTAACTGTGATAATACATGAACAATACTTCTTCTAAAGATACATTTTTTGCATTTATTATTTTGTAATTGATGAAAAGACTATTTACAGACTGCAAATACTAAGGATAACAAAATCGGATGGAGTATAAATCTTCATGGGTCACCACTAAGGTTTCATCTTTATATAGAAGATATATGGAAATTTAAGTAGAGAATAAGTCATCTGTAACTATCCTTCTCTGTTACTGTTTAAGTCATGAGTAAATAAAATAGTGAATTTGTCTTGATTTAATCAAAGGTCTAGCCCCTCTATCAAGATTCTAAATAATGTTGTAACTTGAGATAGGTATTCCCATCTTTATATTGCTATCTAGGGGGACACTAATGAGACTGTGTACCCTTCTTTTATGGCATATTTATTAGATGATTCTTAAATCTATCTTTAATACTGAACCAGTCCATTTAACATCCTTGGTCAATTGAATCTGTTTACTTAGATTCCATCAGGTATTGCCAAGTTCAGAAAGTTTAAAGAAAGTAATCTTTCAAGTAAAAAGACTGTAATGGTGGGTAAAATTACACTTCCTACAGAAAAAAATGCTTTTGATGAGTCAAACAAATCTAGTCAAACTAGCAGGTGAGAGTAAATTTAATCAATAAGGCAGATAATTATTTCATTTCATTTTTCTAAAAATTTACCTAAGCTGCAACTGGAAGTGAAAATATTTACAAGGCATGGTTATCAGGTTTGGAATTTGATTTTGTGTTGCTTTAATACTGCAGTCTGTGTATATAAGGCACATAGTATACCATGGTCCCTTTTGTAAGGCACCTCAGTATAATACGGTCTCTTTTATATGACACCATAGTATATCATGGTCCCTTTTGTAAGGCACATTAGTATAACATGGTCTGTTTTATATAACACCATAGTATAACATGGTCTGTTTTATATAACAGCATAGTATAACATGGTACTTTTTATAAGAGATCATAGTCAAAAATGGTTCCTTTTACTATGAGGCACCTTAGTATAACATGGTCCCTTTTTTATGGTACCTTATTATATCAGTATCCCTTTGTACAGCACCTTACTATATCAATGTCCCTTTTATAAGACTCCTTAGGGTAACATGATTATTTTTTCTGTAAGGTACTTTAATATAACATGGTCCCATTTACTATAAGGCACTTTAGTATAATAAAGCACCTAAGAATAACATGGTCACTTTATAAGGCAATTTAGTATAAAATTTGTCCCATTTACTATAATGTACCTTAGTATAACATGGTCCCATTTACTGTAAAACACCTTAGTATAACATGGTCCCATTTACCGTAAAGCACCTTAGTATAACATGGTCCCCTTTATAAGGTGGATAAAGTCATAAATCACATGATTGTCAAGCTGGACATGACAGTCACTTTTTCATCATTCTTTGTGCATGTCTATATGTATGTACATACGCACCTTAGATTAATCTTGATGTTAAAATTTAGATCAACATCTATGGCAAATTTTTGCTGAGCAAAGAAAAAGGGGTTTTATTTCATGTACCCCAGTGTATGTTATACTCACTGATACCATGATACACTTTTGCAGTGTTATAGTGAAGTATCACTGCATATAGTTGTTTGTAGTCAGTATTGTTAGGATCATGTTGATTCTTTCTCTTGCCTTCATTTGGTATAGTCTCATTAGTCATGAGTATGATATGGTCAGAAAATATAGGAAAATTGAAGTGATACAATCTACAATCTATTACAGCATTCCCTCATTATAATGCTGTCCATGGGAACAACATTACAGTGAGACTGCCTTATAATGAAGTACATGTTACAGTACTCCTTCATTATAATGCTCTGGTGGCCTAGTGGTTAGAGTGTCTGCCTCATATGCGAGAGGTCATGGGTTTGATCCCTGGCCGAGTGATACCAAAGACTTACAAAAATGGTACTAACAGCTGCCTCGCTTGGCGCTCAGCATTATGAGGTTAGTGTTAGGACTGGTTGGCCTGGTGTCAGGATAATGTGTCTGGGTGGGACATCATGCTACATGTCTGCGACATGATGCCCCAGTGCTAGACATCACTATAAACTACCATACTGCAGACAATATGACTGAAAAATTGTTAAAGCTACATTAAAAATCCAAATCACACACACACACACACAGACATTATAATGCTGTGTTTAGGAGCCATAAAGTATATTGAATTATACCATCTAGTAGTTAAGTACCATCTATACTTGCTTGATTCAATATTCCCTCATTATAATGTTGTCTACAACTGCAAACTGCACAGACCCAGATCTGCCATCACAAAATGCAATGGCAGATCTGTGTCTGCGCAGTTTGTTAAGAGTAATCAGTAGAACAAACAACATAGATGCTGATTGGCAGGTGCATTATACTACTGCAGATCAGGATATTCTTTTTGTTTGTGGTTTGACTGGACTTGTATGCAAGTAACTACAATACATAATATATATAATTTTACTACCACTTAATTAAAAGGGATCCAACTCACCTTATTACATAAACCATGTGATAATGAGGGTCCTTCTGGCGAGGGAGTGTTGTATTATTATCAGATCTCAAACCTCTTCTCCATATCTTGATTTCAGTGTACTATGTCAAATGTTGTTATCTTTGATACATTTCTAGATTTATTCATTCAAATTTGAATATATTTAGTTTCTTTTCAAACCATGAATTATAGTTTAAAGTTGCATTTTGATAATGACATATATTGTAAACATGATCTTGAAAGAAACTTCAATATGTTTTGAAATAGGCACAAAAATAAAAACCATAGAACTTAAAAGGTCTAGTTTTCATAAATCAGTTTCAAGGTAAAAGAAGAAAACTCAGGTCTTCTTACGGAGAAGGAATGATTTATTTTTTAATATTACAGTATCAGTTGTTCACTTTTTGTCCATAAAGAATTTGATAATGAATTTTATTGAATATCATTTTATGAGTTGAAGAAGAAATGGAAGAATGCATGCTAAAGCAAATATGAGGAATAAGTTTGCAAAGATGTTTTTAATCATTGTTGATGTATCAAATTTATGTTTGCCAATGGACAAACATATTAGTATTTCTTGCCATTTTCAAAAGACGTCACCCTGTTATGAATGTTTACCCTGGGGTTAGAGCAGACACTTTGGTGTTTTGTTATAAAAGTGTAAGATTTTAATGCAAATATAATATTCCGTAGAAAGTCTTACAGAACAGTGGAGTTCTTCATTCGGTACAAAAAATCATATTATTCTGAAAATAAAGGTAAGGTGGTTCAGATTTTTCAACAATGATTTTGATACAAGAAATACAAGAAAATAATGTGTGCAATTGTCAGTGGATAGCACAAAAGATACAGATCATTGTGTGTTTGAACAAATACTAAATAAAAAACATTTAAGGGCGCTTCAGATCTTGTTTGTAGTGATAGATACCTGCAGATCATCACCTGTATTTTCACCTGTAATTAATTGTTTCACCATTATATGTAAGGGTATAGATTGACTGAAACTTCAACTTAAGCCAGGAATCAAGTGATCAGATTGGATGAAATTTATGTCTGATTTAAAATGAATCAATCAGAGATTGTCATATGAAATTTAATTTTAAGACTAAAGTTGATAAAATTCGGTCCAGGTCTTAATTTTGCCATCACAAGCCTTAAATTTTAGCCAATCTGCATTCAAAACTGATGGAGAAATTGAGGTTTGCACCTGAACTGTTATCTTTACTGTGTAACCTTGACAATAGCAATCTGTAATGAATTATGATTTGCCATACATACATTGTATCAGTCTTCAGGATAGCAAGAGCTACAGTCTCAATCAGGTAATAATTAGGAAAATAAAATTCAGGGTACTTTCATATGTATGTATTTGCAGACAAATGGCTGATGTCTAAGGTGTGTGTGTGTGCGTGTGTTCTGTTGACATGCACTGATATGCTCCTGGTTTTCTCTAATTGTTATTTGTTTGGATAAAGTGAATTTATGAAGAATAGGAGTTTCAAGATTATCTTTCAATGGCAGTCAGAAAAGTTAAATTTATGGTAAACTTTTATCCCATGGAATGTATAGCCAATTAAATTTACATTTGTTAGTGTTCAATTATTCTGACTGATTATGTTTCATCCCAGCAGGTGCTCTGGCTACAAAATTAGTCATGGGCAAGGGTCATCTCTAATAGGGTAACCTTACTCTGATCTGGGTTCAAGAGATGGAATATAAAAGCCTATGGTTCATAAAGTCAGGTTATTCTTTGAATACAGTAACTCTCCAAGTGTCCAGACTATTTTAATTGTTGGTGTTATTTCCATGTTGATATCTATTAAATACTGAGGTAATTTTTTTGACTTTTCTGGCAATAAAAATTTACAAGATCATTATATTGAGAATATGATATTTAGTCACTTATAAGTCAAGTCAGACTGTAAAACATAGATCTTGATCTTCTGGAGAATAATGCACCTGCAGATCAGGATCTGTGTTGTTTGTTCTACTGATTAATCCTAACAAACTGCTCAGACTCAGATATGCTGGTGCATTATGCAATGGCAGATCTATGTCTGTGCAATTTGCAGATGGGCTTGATTTATAAGAAATTATATACAGTATATACTTTTATGGGTAATAAGGCTTGTTTACTAAATATTTAATTTAGATTTGATTCAGATGAATACAAGTACTTCACTCAGCCCTCCCAATGGTTGCCACGGAAACTGATTGATTTGGTGGTAGATTGATAGATTGATTCATGTTTAACTAAGACCTGAAACATTAGACAGAACATAAATTGAAATGAATTTATCTCATTATAACACAACATTTGTAGACATGGCATGGTAATGAATTTTTGGGTGTTATTATCAGATGACAAATAGGCCTGAGTCATCATTAACAACATCTAGAAATAGATGGATGCATAATGATAATGTATGGCCATTTTGTATTAAATAGACTGGTTCAATTTCTTCTACTCATCTTGCAGTAAATATAATATTAGGGATGCATACTTGTTGCTTATTATACTCCATGTTGGACTTGTTAAATATGATGATATCTTAAAATATATAGTAAAAACAATGTATATGACATGTCTAAATATAAATCGTTTGCCATTTATCTTTTCAAAAATTAAAAGTGGAAATATCTGCATGTTGTAATTTTTACAATTTTCTGAGGGAAGAAGGAATTATGCATTGAACTAAAGAACTTGCAGTTTCATTCACAGAAATAAAATAATGATTCAGACTGATTGTGCATTAGATTCCTCACATATGTGAACAGTTTCAGTTTTTTTGAATTTCCTGACAAGGTGTCAAAAGTTATAATACACATGCCACAAAGAAATGTACTGCAAATCATACAAATCTGTCGCTATTTTGCCTTGCATTCGTATTAGCTTTTTCAGTGAAAGAATGAATGGATTCTGATAAATGTTTATGATTGCATTATTTACCCATGATTAGTTTTGCAGTAGTTTGCATTTGTTTGCATTAATTAGCATTCAAGTTATATAAATGATATGAAATTGATTATGTAAAATTATTTTCATTCAAGTTATATAAATAATATGAAACTAGTATAATAATCAATGAGATTTTCCATAATATGATAAAATGTCATGAAAATTGCTTTGATTATGTTTTTATTAATTGCAAAATTGTGACTAATATCAATTACATTCTCTAAGCATATACATTCGCTTTTGTCAGAGTTTTGATATCAACACAGTTTTGTAATGTCAGCATGTAGTAGTGATTTTTGACAGCGGCTGTTTATCTGTAAGTTTGGGCAGAAAGTTCAATAGGCCATCAAGATCATCTAAACTCCCAGAGAGCTGTCAATAGAGTTATCTCAGCTCCTTGAGATAACCCATGATTGCCTTGTTTACATTGACACCCTTAAAAGACTGCAATTAGATCAGGGGTAGATATCACCTGAAATAGACATAGTTTTTGTAATGGAATTACATTAGCAGAATATGGTGTCGTAAAACAACTAATGTTTTTGTCTTCATAAAATTAGTTTATTCGTGATGATTCTTCCAGCAAGAAGACTAAATAATTGACCAGAACAAAATTAAACAGTGAACACACATATAAACAAATACATGTTTGAAGTGACCTACTTGTTTAGCAGATTAAAACCTTTATGTGTAATCAGATTATTATTAATCTCATTTCCTTGTATGGCATAGACTTCTTTAAATTTTGGATGGATTAATTAAGTTCAATGTTAAATTATTCCAAGCTTATTCTTCAAATATCAAAACTAATTGAAAAGAACTACTATTTAAAGAATTAAAGCTAAAGAAATATTTGTTATATAAATGGTCAATTACATTACAATTAGATTTTAAAATGAAAACGTAATTTCATTTTAATTACTTTTTATAAGTAACCTTGCACTTTGACTCAAGCAAAATGGTATCACACTTACCTTTCCTTCACTATCAATTACAATTATAATTTGGATAAATCATGAAAGAATATTTCAGTCTAAAGCTAGAATGCAGTTGTTGTACAGTGTTCCCTGTTTGTTTATAGAGGCCATAAAAGTGATCCACATTATAAGTGTGGATCCATATACTGAAGGCTTTTATAATAAGGTTGTGTCATGCAAATGAACAGAAGAGCAATGATACATCACAATGCAATTGGTTCTTATAAGCTAAGGAGTTAAACAAAGTGAAATGGTTTAAGTAGAAATGATAAACACAGATGCATGGCATATGAGAGGCAGTAGTACAATGAGGGGCTTTATTGTGAGGGACCAATGTAATTTAATTGAGCAGTTTCATAATTTTTTATTGGAAAAATCATTCATTCAATTTGCAAGTTTTTATTTTTGTTAGAAGTATTTTTTCTGGATGATGTTCACTGAAAAATATTCTAAGGCTTTGACTGCATCAAAATTTCAGATGAAACCCAAATGTTTTCACAAACTAGTTTGGAGTGATTTTAAGTCAGGCACACTATTTTTGTACTGATTGATTTTTTAGAAGCCTTCTTAAGCTGATTTATAGAACAATTACTTATCAAGATTAATGAGTTTATTGTCTTAATATTAATCCTGTGTATCTAATATCAAAGAACAGATATTACATTATGAAAACAGACAATCCAATTCAGAATTAACTGTGCATTGATACCGACTAATGCCATGTTTGTATGAGAGGAATCCAATGCTTGGATAAATAGTACTGTGTACTTGTAAGCATGCTTTATTGTGACATGTATTTGGATTTAAGCTGTTTCAAGGTAAGAATTTCTAATTGCCATAATACTTTGTTGTTAAATTTGAAAACTTGATGACAAAACACCATATTTCTGTTGTGAGGTACGACAGTTATTTTTGTTTTTGTGAGAGTGATATTGAGAAATAAATAAAATTTAGGACAAAATTAATAAGCCTGGATCAGTGTAAAGTGTTACAATGTACAGGGCATATTACAAGGGACTCTACAGTAGAAACTGAATTGTCTCATAAAATTTGGGATCTCAAGTACACAAAATTTAGGCCTGTGATGAAGTGTGACTTGGAATTGGAGGTACCATATATAGTCACTTATAACAATCAAACTGTATAGATCCATATCTGTCATTGCATAATGCACCAGAGATATGGGTCTATACATTTTTGTTAGTAATCAGTAAAATAAATAACACAGGTCCTCATCTGCCATCGCATAATGCACAGGGTGGTTAGGGTCTACATTGTCTGTAGTTGGACTCTACTTATAAGCAAGTATACTTGGTATTTTTTCATATGGTGCATTAAAATGTTATTTGCTTTTCAATTTGAAAAAGATACACATATATATATATATATATATATATATATATATATATATATATATATATATATATATATATATATATATATATATATATATATATATATATATATGGAATTCTTTATGCATATCATTATAGTATACTTTGGGGCTCAAGAGGGGGTAGTTACTTGAGCTGGCACAGTCAAGAGCTCAGTCACACATTGCATTACTAATGTTTATGTTTAATCTCATTGTGAGAATTCATTAAAACATGCAATACCCCCAGGTCTTCACACTTATGATTACTGTTAATGAATAAATTCTCTTTGTTGTAGCATTGTCTTAAAGCATAATGTCGCTATACTTTTTGTATTATTGATCGAGTTTTACTTTCACATATCAAGATTAAAATGATTGTGAAATATGGCGACAGTCTGTCAGATCTCCATCAAATCAAAACAAAACAATTCATGTGAAAGACCTTTATTTCCCCCCACCCTTTATAAGGTCCATTGTTTCAGAAACCTTTAGATATCTGAAACATTTGGAAATAAGTGGCTCCCAAAACAAAGTCATTCTTCCATTTAATTCATCTATTGTATAGTGTTCTGAGTTTTAATTTATTTTGTTTTGAATGGAATGGTTCTGTTTTTAGCTTTGTAAACCACAAGTACATTCTATGTAAATGCTTTTATTGTCTTAAGTGGTGGGTTTGTTATGGCTTGTAGTGAAGGTGTTATGGCTTGTAATAAATATGTTATGGGTTGTAGTGAAGGCTAATTCTTCAGTTTGTAATTTTCGTAGAGTGTAGTCTAATCTTGAATACAAGAAACTCATGTTCTGCTTAAAGAATTTTAAAAAAGAATTCATTGATTTTAACTCATTTCTGGATATATAATTTCAAATACTTTGACATGTGCTTATTGTTTATTTATATTTAAAAAATATTGAAATGCATACGATTTTTACATTTACATTTGCTAAAGTTAATTTTATATCCACCTGAACTACTTGATATGTATACCATATGTAAAGAATGAACTTTTTCTAAGGTTATTTATTAGAACATGGTTCCTGTGTTATATGGCAAGTGTGGTCATTCATGAATCCCATTTTGTGGTTGTATTAGTGGCTATGGGTTTAACACCATTTTTCAGCACATGATAGTCTATACATGGTAGCCAGTATATTTGGTGAAGGAAGGAGTTGGGAAAACACCAAAAAGAACTACCAACCCATCGGAAGCTAATGGCATGTTTTCTGACATGCCCACATTGGCTGACCTTGAGACTCGAACCGATGCAGATTGAGGTGAGATGTCACTAGTCTGTAAGGCCTTAGACTACTTGGCCCGTTGATCCCATTGGTTAAGTGTTGGCATAATTATATGTATCTTGTACTTTATTATGAGATGGCATCACTAGTAGGTGGTACAAACAATGGCTCCTGTAGACAACATCATAATGAGGGAATATTGAATCAAACTTCATTATAAGTTGGTATCAAAGGCAGAATGCTCTGTGGTTCCTGTAGACAACATTATAATGAGGGAATCCTGAATCAAACTTCATTATAAGTTGGTCTCTAAGACAGAATGCTCTGTGGCTCCTGTAGACAACATCATAATGAGGGAATCCTGAATCAAACTTCATTATAAGTTGGTCTCTAAGACAGAATGCTCTGTGGCTCCTGTAGACAACATTAAAACAAGGGAATACTGAATCAGACTTCATTATAATGTGGTTTCTAAGGTGGTATATTCTGTGGCCTCTGTAGGCAGCATTATAATGAGGATTCTGTACATCCTTAATGTAGGAAAATGGGTTGGCAGCACACAATACTAGAAAAGTTATGAGTCTGTGTAATTGAAAACATGAAATCTTGAATATCTGAGCTTAACATCAATACAGTCATTTTTAAACTACATGTAGAAATGCTTACGAAATCACTCTATTAAAAGTATGCTGTGTGAAAGCATCAACAATTTTGTTTCTAAAATAGTATTGTATATACTATAGGCTTCAAATATACATGATATACAAGAGTATATGTGTGATTTGGATTTTCAACTTCTTGAACAATTCTCCAGTCATATCGCTATGATGTCTGCAGTGTGGCAGTCCATCATGATGTCTAGCACTGGAGCATCATGCTGCAGACATGTAGCATTATCTCCCACCCAGTCACATTATCTTGACACCAGGCTGATCAGTCCTAACACTAACCTCTAATGCTTAGAACCAAGTGAGGCAGCTGCTTTTAAGTACCATTTTTACAAGTCTTTGGAATGATTCAACTGGGGTTAGAACCCTCAACCTCCCACATCCAAGTTGGATGCTCTAACCACTTCGGCCACTCAAGTAATCCAGATATACAAGAACTGTGGAAATTCACATAGGCCTGATGTACAAAAACCTCAGTTATTGCCATATGGCAAATTTAATGAGGAAACAGTTCAGAAATAACATATCTTCTAAATTTAGAATAGGAGTCGTTTGTTCATTCCTTTGAGGACTTGGGTCCCAAATGTGGAATTTGAAATGTACCTTACTCATACTCAGGTACTTAAGTGGTCAATGGAGCACTCATGGAGCGAGATGTAAGCTCATATACATGTTTTATCCTTCAATTCTATATAGATTCTAAGGAAGTTTATGATTAAAAAGAATTAGCTGTGAATAGAAATTGGGCAGGATAAAAATTCTCATAAATATACCATAATTTGTCTGTGTTAATGAATCTGGGCCATTTGTCCTAAGTGAGATAACCGGTGTCAAATCAAATCCTGTAAAGTTTGTAGGCTATGGTGTTTTATGGGCTATCAAAATGCCAGAAACTGCCCTGGTGTTTTTCATGCCCTTTGTGCCTCCATCCCTCCCAAATGGGTTCAGTATGGCCCTTGTTAGCCCAATCAGTTTCATCAGATTCATGGGTTATTTCAGACACTTTCCCAACCAGTGAGATTCTCTCCTGAACCCCACTTTACTGATACCACTTTTATTGCCCAATAAAACCTTATCTTGGACTGATTCACTTGTTCTCAAATAAGACAAGGCTGGATAGACTGGAATTGGTAATTCTCATTTAGGGAGCCCAGTCTATAATTTCTGTCTTTGCTCTTTCATTGGTCAGTTGTGAAATTTTATCAAACATGTTTACTGCCCTCTTTGATAGATATGTTTTGAAGGCAAAGGAAAGTAAAACCTGAAAGAGAATCCCTTCAGACAATTTAAATTATTGAAAATAGAATTCATTATGTTTGTTAAGGAGTGGGGACTTTACAAGCCACTTCTGGCCCTGAATAAAAACTGTTGATATTTTGCATAGCAGATGTTTTCTTTTTCTTTTTTATTTCAAAATTTAGTCAGGGAGACACAGGGTTTTAAATGTAATGTGAGTGAGTGAAAAATGTTGTATCTGACGCTTTCACTCAAAAAATGACAATGATAGTCTATTGTTTTTTTGGGGGGATGGGTGGGTGGGTACAATTTTCAGCAGAAATAACTATCCCTGCAGTGGTGAAAGAATTTCATGTAAATGTGTGCTAGCAAAAAGTACATTATAACAAAAATAAAATTATCAGTCATAACATATGCACAGAACATTCACATCACAAATGAGCCTCATGAGTGTACATTACAGAGGAATTAACTCTAACACACTCATTTGTCCATTGTATATGTTGAGGTTATTGGCCCAGCACTTTCATACTGATGGTATTCATTAACAGTTTGTTGAATCTGGCAATCATGCTAGTTACATTGAATATTAAATCATTTATTTACTTGAATTTTTAACAAATTTATATATATATGTGTATATATATATATATATGTATATATATATGTGTGTGTGTGTATATATATATATATATATATATATATATATATATATATATATATATATATATATATATATATATATATATATATATATATATATATATATATATATATATATATATATATATATATATATATATATATATATATATATATATATCATGAAGGAGAGGTTATATATTTAGAATTCTAACAATTACACAGTTATTAAATTTTAAAATTTGTGGTTTTAAATATGGTGTTTTTTTAACCCTGTAATCAAACTGCAATGCAATTCATATATGATGTATTGTATTGACTTTCATTGAAAAAATCAATAGTTTGGAAGAAAAATCAAATAGACTGAACAACATAAAGAACTTTCCCTGTTCAATACTGCACAAGTGTTGTCTAAAACATTTCCTTTTTTGTGCAAGTTAAACAGAAAGACAAATAAATATTGTTTGTTCAGACTTTGTCACTGGCATGAGAGTGAATTAATTTGATTTGAATTCTGCCCAGATGGAGGGGTGGTTTGCAGGGCACTCACAAATAAAGACAATGTACAGATAAGACAGGACCTTTTGGAAAACCAGAGACACATTGACGCAAGCTTTTAAAAAAGGTTAAAGGTGCCAGTAAAAAAGAAGTAGATTCTGATCTTGATTTAGGGGCTGATAAAGACGGACAAATGAGTAAAACAATGGAGTCATAGCACCATTCCCTGTTGATTATATTTGTAGGGTTAGGAAACTAACAGTTTTAAAGACCACTAGCAGAGAGACTTGCAAATTATGACAATTGGATTTATACTAAACCTGCTTACAAGTCAAGTCCAACTGCAAACAACATAGATCCCGATCTGCCATATCATAATGCATCTGCAGATCAGGATCTATATTGTTTGTTCTACTGATTACTTTTAACAAACTGCATAGATCCAGATCTGCCAGCACGTTATGTGACAGCATATCTGGGTCTGTGCTGTTTGCAGTTGGACACATCTTATAAGCAAGTATATATAATAATACCAACAAAACATTGAACTAATTTTGTTTAGATCAAGGTCAACCAACAGTTATATTTTCCTGGTTTTATTCCTGTGTTTGATTACATACCTATACAATTTTGATATTCAAGCTTGATATTCATGTCAGTTTTCCTATTTATGTGTGTCCTGTATTACTTCAGAATTAGTTTTTGCAATTAATAGATTGCTTTCATGCTGCAAAAAGAGAACAATACCTAGATAACTATGGAAAAATTGCATAGATACATTATCCTTTATTGCCATGTTGTTTAATGTGTGTGAATTTACTAGACTGCAAATAGTGATTTTTTTCTTGCAAGTATTTTATAGAGTCCATGTGAGTGGGAAGCAGGATATAGTAGCCATTGTCATAAACAGTTTGTTATGGTTTTGGTTCCAGTTTTTCATTTGTATATATAGTTCCTTAACTCCTTGACAGATTCTCATGGCACGTTACACGGCTTGAATCATTAGCTCAAACTAGGGCATATTCGCTTGCTCCTATTAAACTGGGACATATTTGATTGCCAATTTTACATTAAGGTCATGGTTTATGTCATCAGTAATTTGCATTAAAAGACTTTGGTACAAATTTTTGATTTGTTTATATTTCCTATACCTCTTTATACATTTTCATCTTGCATGGGATGAAAATTTATGAATTTAAGGCAATTCATCATGTAACGTGCACTTGCCATTGTGATCTTGGGGTTAATATAACAGTTTTAGAAAATTTACATAAAGGTTTTGGTTGTTAAAGTATTTTCATTTGCTTATATGTCCAAAACCCCTTGAATTTCAATGAGATGAGATATATATTTCCAGTTTGTGATCAAGTATCAAAATTCGTGAAAATTAATAAAACCCCATTGAAATTTTCCTGCATATCATATATCAAAGTTTACTTAGATTGAATCAAAGAAATACAGCTGTTTCAAACTCACAGCTCTATTAAATCCAAGTTACAGAACATCAATACGTGTTATTTTAAAAATTGTTAAAGTACTTCTCTTTCTTTTGTTCTTAGATAGAGTCATTGCCTGTCAGCATTACAAGTGATGATGTTATCATGACATCTAAGTATACTCCTGAAAAATTTAAGGAGTAGTTTGAAAGTAGCCACAGGACACAAAACTTGTTCACAGCAGTATATGTTATGCATATTTGAAAGCCACCCAATCGCTACTATCTTGAGATTTGAAATGACTCAGATCTGTTTTCACAGCATTATCCCAAGCAAGTCAACTGAAAAGAATTATGAAAAGAAAACACTTATGCCTCATACTTTCTTGTTGAATTTGTAAGGCACAAGTCACATTATCTCAGGTAAAAACTGTCGTTGAATGGAATATTTGTTGTAATTAAATGGGTTATGAGCAAGTATTTACTTGAGACAGGGTAGTTGAAAAGTTTAGCATTCATTCCTTAAATGGATAACAGCAAATTTGTAGATAATCATCAAAAATATTGCTTTTGTCATTTGAAAAATGTTCTTATCATCACATGATTAATGCCATAATTTTGAAACAAGGTTTGAATCCAGCTGGCAAAAAAGGCTAGGGTTATATTGAAGCTTTCAAGTAGGTGAAAACATACATAGTTAATTTAAATGAACTATATTTTTATTTGATGCCTTGAGAAATCTGAATACATATATATAATACTGTGGTTAGAAATATTAAACTGGCAAATTGCTTGTGTTGAATCAAACAGAATGTTGATTACGGATCATTTCAAGTCAACAAGATTGATTTCATAATTATAATATATATATATATATATATATATATATATATATATATATATATATATATATATATATATATATATATATATATATATATATATATATATATATATATATATATATATATATATATATATATATATATATAAAATGGTTTAGATCAGCACTGTGCAATACTGGCTATGGTGCTGATTAAAAGTTAAATTTAAAATCTGCATTAACCTGTATGAAGATGATGATACGTTCTAAATAAATGTAAATGTAAAACATGGTAAAAGGTAAAGATGTAACAATTCTGCAGAATGTATATAAAATTAACAGTGATAATTTGTGAACATTTATTTGTAATATTAGAGTCTGTAGTGATAGACTACCATTTGACAAAAATCACCTCATATGTGCTATAAAGTCATTCCCATGTGCTATAAAATTGATTCCCCATGTGATATATAATTGATTCCCCATTTGATATACAACTGATTCCCCATGTGCTATAAAATTGATTCCCCATGTGATCTACAATCATCTCCCAAGTGTTAGAGAATCATGAGTTATAAAATTGACTCCCATGTTATAAAATCAACTTCCATTTACTATAAAATAAATTCTCAATGCCAAAAGTTAACTATTCTTATAAAAATCAACTCCTGTGTGCAATAAGATCAACTCATGTACTATAAAATAACTCCCATGTGCTAAAAATTAACTCCCAAATACTATCAAATTGACTCCCAATATGTGTGATCAAACAACTCTCATACGCTGAAAATCAACACCCATGTGCTATAAAATCAACATTGATAAATGTCAATAAAGTTTGTTTGTTTGCTGAACAGCATCCCATGATCGGCCAATGTCTGTTTTAGATTGATCATAATACTGCTCCGGAGGCCTAGTGGTTAGAGCATCTGCCTCAGCTGCAGGAGTCGTGGATTCGATCCCTGTCCAAGTCATACCAGAGACTTACAAAAATGGTACTAACATCTGCCTTGCTTGGTGCTCAGCATTAAGAGGTTGGTGTTAGGACTGGTTGGCCTGGTGTCAGGATAATGTGACTGGGTGGGACATCATGCTACATGTCCGCAGCATGATGTCCCAGTGCTAGACATCAATATAAACTGCCACACTGCAGAGAAAATAGTGATATGAATGAAAAATTGTTAAAAGTTACATTAAAAATCCAAATCATACACACAGATTGATCATATAACAAAAGCATAAACAGAGACATCACTCATTTTATTTATTTATTTATTTATTGAATTTATTTATTTATTTATTTATTTATTTAAATTTACTTAATTTTTTATGGATGGATAGATATGTGGATAAATAATGTAATGCTGATTATGCTAAGAGCATGGTTTATTTAAGAAGGCGTTTTCAAATTGGATCACACCAAAAATGAAAGTTTGCATTTTTCATTTAAATGGAATATTTTGATTTTTTTGAGGATAACAGTTTAAGTTATCACCAGTTAAAAGTAACAGAACTCATTCTTTCATCAATGTTGCTTTCATATCATTAAGCTATTTGGTACAAAAGTTGCATGTGAACAATCATTTACTTGAATAATATGTCATGTTTAGAAGTGCTTCATATGATTGTTTTAAATTATTGTACATTTGTCATCTTGTCTAAGATGTTTTTTTTTTGACAATTCCTATCTTTCTACCTCTATCTGGCATGTCAAATGTAAGGCTTAGATCTTATCAGCTATCACCCTTCCAAGTTCTCCCTTGCATAACTACATACACCCCAGTGAGAGAAGTAACAACCAAAACATTATTTTGCTTTTTAATGGACTTCTCACTGCAAACATGTCATCAATTCAAATTACAAAAACATTACATAGTGGGTTAATGGGAAATGTATTAGGGGAGTGTGTTTGGCCTAAAATACCTATTGATGTTAATAAGTACAAATCAGATAATAAAAATCAATTTATTTCTTACCTTGGTTATTTGACTGGGGATGTTATTGGCTGTTATTTAAGAGGGCTATTAATATATCAGTGGGAGACATCAAATGTAGGAGCCATTATTACCCTAGTGGGATGTGGCCCTTTATCATTATAGAGATGATTGGTTACCCAACACTTTAGCTACACAAGCACATCACTCCCCAAAACACCTAGGTATGTAGCAACCAAAATCAGTTGCTAATATTCCCTTAATTGGAGTCACATGCTTTGTTTTAACGGAAAAAATGGATCTGCTTGAGAACTAAAAAGATAACTCAAGTGGTTAATTTTTATTGTTACCTTTTGGGAGAGTATATTATCAACATGTATAAACTATGGTAATTCATTGACCTGAACTGTGGCCGTATAAGGTGGGAAGAGAGGCTAGTTTATGATATAACACTGTAAGTCATAATGCTGTTGGGATAGCCTCAGGTTCTTGCTTTATTCCTGGTCATTTCATGGATGATCACCCTGGTTTCAAAGGTTTTAATTTAACTAAGGGTTTGACTGACTTCTTATCCAATAGATTATATAGTGTTTGGGACTGTTCTTTTATTGATCATTCCATGGTATTATCCATTGTCAGTTTTTCTCATTTACTCTGTATGTTGATAGATTGGAGGAAATTAAACGTTATGCTGTTTTGGAAAGTAAAATTGAAACTGATACTTGGTATTATGTCAGTCAATTCAAGTTATCTTAGAGGTAACTACATTTTGTAATAGTTTCCTTCTTAAGGTTTTTTTTATAAAAGAATTCCCAGATCAACAGTTTGTGCTAAAAGCTTCTTTAGAAATGAAGAAAAGATGAAAAAGAGATCAAACCTTTGTATCAGAAGAGTAGATACAAGGCTTCCATATGCTTTAGTGGTGAACCCAATGCACAATATTAAAAAATTGTGGCCTAGTGCTTAGAGCATCTGCCTTGGATGTGGGAGGTTGTGGGTTCGAAATGCAGCTGAGTTGTAACAAACAATTATAAAAAAAGTACTAACAGCTGCCTTGCTAGGTGCTCAACATTAAGAAGTTAGTATTAGGATTGGTGGGCCTGGTGTCAGCAGAGCTGACAAGAGGAGGGGGCAACTGGGGATATATCCCTGTGGCCTGGAAGGAGGTCTGGGATGAACAACACTTTTTAATTTCATAAAAGAAAAATTTTGTTCGAACAAGAACTATGAGAGGCCTGGGTGTTTCTTACCCCAAAACCCGTGATCACTCCCTAAGGCCCTGGGTGTCAGGATAATGTGACTGAGTGGGGACATTAATCATGCTACCTGTCTGTGACATGATTCCCTTGTGCCAGACATCCCAGTATAAACTGTCAACTGCAGACATTATAGTGATATGACTGAATTTTTTTTAAGCTATGCTTAAAGTCCAAATCACACACACACATAAAAATTCCCAGGTTGGACCCCAAACATGGATGCACATATAATAACAATTAATATTATTATTATTATTATTATTATTATTATTATTATTATTATTATTATTATTATTATTATTATTATTATTATTATCATTATTATTATTATCATTATTAATTGATTGATTGATGATGATGATGATGATGATGATCATCATCATCATCATCATCATCATGATATTCATGATATACTAAGATCTTTATGTTACAATGTGATTTTAGTGCAATTTGTAAAGATAAAATGGTGAATATAAAACCATTTTGATGATTGTTGCTTTTTTCAGTCCAGTTAAAAAAATTTGCAATACAAACATCAAACAATTTGAACTGCAGATCTAAAAGCTTTTGCTTGAAGTGTCCTTGTATTGGATTATGTCTTGTCTTTATCTCAGATGACAAATCTGTCTTGTGGTACCTGTATTAACTGTATTAATGGATACTCTCTGTCAGAAATGTAAATGTCAGCAAATCTTATTGGGGGGATTGGTGACACTTTTATCAATATTGATCAAAACCATCCAGGAGGAATTGTTGATTTTAACTAGACAGATGAATGGATGTGAGGATTAGGGTTTGTTAATCTAATTACTTGAGAATTAAGCTCTTACTGTCATTTGAAATTTGCCAACCTTGATAAGATTCCATATTCTCTGATTGTACCCAACATTAATAATCAAACCACATCAAAGGTTCTTTACGCATTACCTGAACTTTCTTCAAAGTTAAACTTTTCTCATCTGTGGGTGGCATGTCTTCCTAACCAGGTTGTTTTAGAAGGCCTTTTACACTACCTCATTCAAATAAAATTCAAATGCTTTTTACCAGATGTATAGTGTAACTATAAAACATTTTGCAGAAGAAATTAGCACAGTTAACAGAATTTTAACAGAATTTTATTTAAAAAATTTCACTGTAAAGAATCATTTTGTTACATTTGATTTTGCCATTAGCATTGATTTTACATGCTGATTCTATTAAATTCCACCTGATCCACTACTACTCTTTTGTTAATAAACCAAATGACATTATTTAGCTGACATTTGTTAAATTTATCTTAACTGTTATTACATGTTCATAGGGGCCCCGAGTGGCCGAGTGGTCTAAAGCACTGTCCGTTACGGATCACTGCCATCTCACCTCTGTCTGCATGGGTTCGAGTCTTGGATTCGGCTAATGTGGGTATGTGAGAAAACTTGCCAGTAGCTTCTCATGGGTCGGTGGTTCTTTCCGGGGTTTTCCTGGGTTCTTCCTCCACCATTAATACTGGCCGCCATGTATAGCCTATTGTGTGCTGAAATATGGCGTTAAACCCCACAACAACAACAACATTACATGTTCATAATTTTATGTATAATTGATGAATCGTCAAGCTCCACCTACCCACCCATAATTGTCAGTCAAGTGTTGTTTATGCAGCATTCCATTGGACTGATCTCCACTTTTAATCTGGGCTCTGTTTGATTTGTCCACTCTCACCTGAACCATGGTTGGTTTACTATGTAATAAGATCAGTGTACTTAAAGCTTGACAGACAATAAAGTGGCCTTGTTAAGTGACCAGTCACTCACCTAGACTAATTCCATTATAGAACATGTACAACTTTACACTTTCATAACGTCAATGTATTTCAACTAGTTTTCCTGAAATTTTCACCATTAACAACAATTATTTTCTAATAAAGTGGTTGGTTAAATTTCAAGTCAGATCCCTAATTTTGAGACATCACTATGCTAACTGGTGGGCTTAATTACATGTGATTTGGCAATTCATAAGTTTAACTTTGCAGCATATTTTTAGTCACACTGTTAATCGATGTATCCCCACTAAAACACCTAGTTATACTGAGAGCATAAAATCCTTGGATGACATCATGAAATCAGTTGTATTTTGTTTGGTATTTTCTTTAATGATTTGGCAAAATAACCAATCATAATTTGTTTTAAAAAGG
Organism: Sinohyriopsis cumingii; assembly: GCA_028554795.2. Classification (NCBI taxonomy): domain Eukaryota; kingdom Metazoa; phylum Mollusca; class Bivalvia; order Unionida; family Unionidae; genus Sinohyriopsis; species Sinohyriopsis cumingii. The sequence goes on from CM068829.1 coordinate 50,800,771, forward strand.
CAATAACTAAACAGATTTGTAAATGTCTACTCTAAACAATGGTTCATTTCTTATTGTTCTGAACCTTCTGTAGAAGACAATAGACAACTTGCACTGCTTTAGTGTGTATTTGGAAATTCAGATCTTTGAAAGTTCACAGCCATTTCAGTTGACCAGGTTTCTATTAGTGCTTTGTCTTTGTTTATCGGTATGACTGGTTTCCAATCACTAAATGTACTTGTTATGGAACCTGCTAAACACATTCATTTCTTGTTAAATTTAGGTAGGCAGTTTGGATCATTCTTAGTGACGGGTAAGAATTATTATTATTATTATACTACTACTATTATTATTATTATTATTATTATTATTATTATTATTATTATTTTTTTTTTTTTTTTTTTTTTAATTATATTCTGTATAAGAAATGACCACAGGCTTGAATCATGAATGACAAAGTAGTTTTACATGCATTATTTGTTTCTTTTTTGGTCTAATTAGGTTCTACTACATGCCTACATAAGTGTGTTGCATATTTCTACATATAAGAGAAAGAATAAATTAAAGAAAATTTTTTTAAAAAACTTTCTTAGATTTGACAGTATTTGTTCCATGTACCATATATATTCACTTGCAATTTGAGTCCAATTGCAAACAACATAGAACCTGGTTTGCCATCACATAATAGGACAGCAGATTAGGGTCTATGTTGTTTGTTCTAAAGATTACTCCTGACAATTATGAATGGCAGATTTGGGTTCATGCAGTTTGCAATTTGACTTGACTTTTATGGGAGTATATATGGTAGCACAAATTTCCTAACTGAATCTTTTGGAATCATTTTGGTCCCACTTCCAATTATACATAATAATTACTTTATTATTATTATTATTATTATTATTATTATTATTATTATTATGTTTATTATTATTCCTTGTCATTCCTTCAACAATTGCTACATACAGCTAAAAAATGACATGTATTGCAGTAGAATACTGTTTATCAGGATACCAGCATTCTATTATTGCCTTCTCAGTAGGAAACGGTTCTCCTATAATCTTGTTTTTGGTGTATAGTATCCAAGATGAAGGGGAAGTCACTATACCCCACTGACCACTACTGTAGGACAGTGTCCAAAGGAATGGGTAATAATATGTCTTGTTATATTCACAGCTACACTTAAATGGCATGGCTAATTACTAATTATGTTATTAACAGACTTCTTATGCAGCAATCTGATTAAAATAAAATCTCCACTGTCCTACATGAAGATCTGACAGCAACTGCTAAGGTGTCATGTTCTGGCAACATTTGAAGGCAATGGAAATGCAGCTTTCAGAAAATCTGAAAGTGAATCAAATCAATCAGCACACATTCAACCATACATGAATAGGACTTCATCTGATTGGCTGATAAAATTAGCAAATATGGTAATAACATAAGTCACCAGAACATGACCTCTACATGGTTGCTGTTAGATCTTCACATAGGACAACAGGGATCTGATTTTGAGTAGATTGTCTTTGCAGATACATTATGATGTGTTGATTCAGTAAATATTCCACTTAAAGGCTATGTCCAGTCACTTATTAGGTAATTAACACACAGGACCCAGTAGATATGTTACTGTATAGCCAGTCACTTATTGGGTAATTAACACACAAGACCCAGTAGATATGTTAATGTATGGCCAGTCACTTATTGGGTAATTAACACCCAGGACCCAGTAGATATGTTACTGTGTGGCCAGTCACTTATTGGGTAATTAACACACAGGACCTGGTAGATATGTTACTGCATGGCCAGTCACTTATAGGGTAATTAACACACAGGACCCAGTAGATATGTTACTGTATGGCCAGTGACTTATTGGGTAATTAATACTTATGACCCAATATGTTTATTACTTTAAAACATATGAATCCATATAACGTCAGCACATTGTAATATTGCTTTCTGGAATAGAAATAATTCCCAAAGTCGCATACATCATTTTGTTGTTAGAGGGAAATGTTTACTGTCTTAAAATATATCCATGTGGTCAGCCAATCAGAAAACAAGAATTTATCATGTGATGTGCCAATTGTCTAGATTGTTCAGTTGTTCCAACCCCCACCATGTATCTGATTAAAATCTCCAAGTGAGCACAGTTGATTATCCTAACAACCATAATGTGCCAACAGATCTGGCTCTATGCAATTTATTAGGAGGGATTGGTAGAACAAGTAGCATCAACCCTGATCTGCTGGTACATTATGTGATGGCAGGTCAGGGTCTCTATTGTTTTGCAGATTGTCTCAAGTTATAAGTGAGTATGTATGGTGAATTCTTACTAATTTCTGATTAGATTGCCTTTCATGCACTGAAAATGGAGTTAAACCCCAAAACAACAACATCAAGACAAGGATTTTAGTTCTCATGCCAGGCAACATTTTGTCACCTAAGTGATAAATGGATGCTGTGTGAGTTTCTCATTATTGATGCATTGGTTATTGGTGTGTTGCAATGCATATTGAGAAGCAGATGTAACATTTAATAAGGCTAAGTCAGATATATCGTAAACTGTAATATCATTACATGACCATGAAACAAATTTAATTTCACTTTATAGTCAGCATGAATGATTCTTTTGTAACCAATAGCAAGATCACTGCCTGTCCTGAAAAGGATGTCTAATTTTCATTGTAAAGAATTGATAATTTCCGCTTGGTTTCATACACAGTCTGAAGGTTGAATCATTGTATGTGTATACTTCAGTAAGCCAAATTTCCTATCCAAGTACAAGTTACCGAAATGTTTAAATGCATTTCATTGTAGGATGTGATTGATAATACCTGTTTCCGTGTGTACTGAATAAATTTAATATATCCTATACCAGTTCTTGTGCCCAGGTGTGACCACTAGAGTCTCAGAATTCAAATTTTCACTTCACCTGTGAAAAATCCATGGAAAATATATGTTGCCTTTCTTTGTTGAGTTTTGATGTTGAGCAGTTTTATGTGCTGAATGGGTCCATATGTATATTTTTTTTCTTCAATTAGTAGTACATGTACAAAATTGTTAAAGTCAATGACCATTTTGATTGCAAGATGGTTGCAGCTGCTACCTTAATGGTGATATACAATGGGATTATGCTTGTCAGATTGGGCATGATTTAAAACACTTTACAGTGGTCCACAGATAAAGAGTTCAGATAAAAATGTCTTCATGGGGAAAAAAAATATACCTTTTTTTAGATTTTAATTTGCCTTCATTGAGTTCATATTATTTACAATATACTGAAGTGAAACACCTTCTGTGGCTGAAGTAATGAATTACTAGGAAGTATATGTAGTAGCAAATTTGGCTGTTGCTCATAACCGAAAACAGGATAATAATGCTCATTAATAAATATTAACAATAATAATAATAATAATAATAGTAAAATATAACAATCATATATACACAGCTGAATTATCTGGGACAATATTTTACATTTTCAGTCATATAAATAAATGTAAACATATACTTTTAAATAAAAAATTGTTAAGTTCATTTGGGAGAGATTGAATTATTAAAAATCCACCTACAGCTTTTGGGCCTGTTGACATTTGACTGTTTTCCAATCACTAAATGTAAACTTTTGGGGCTGTCCACTGTAAATTGGCCAAGACACTAGTCTAGGCTTATATTTGAAATTACACCACCTTGCTAAAAGGACCAACAAGCAAGATCAATGGGGATTAACTTGACTGAGTAAAAAGGAAAGTTGAATGTAAATAAAACAATTGCATGTCCCAGTAATAAATACCATCTGATTGTGATTGTAGCTGTTGACAAGTTTAAATACATCACACCAAAATATCCTTACCTTCTGTTATTGTCTTTTGTTGGATTTTCCCACTGAAGTACTTGGTAATGTTTGACCATAGCCAGGCTTATGTAACACAGTAATCACAAAACAACAGTGAATCAGTGGGTGCTGATCAATTATTTAGAATATGAAAGAAGTCAAACATTATTCTCCTAACCATTGGGGAAACTTCTATGAGACTATAGAATGTTCTTTGAAGCCTATCAGATGCACACAGGTCTCTGTAAATTTGTGCTTTACAGTTATGAGAGATGACTCCTACTACTGCAATGATAGACTGGAAATATATATTACGGGATTTAAAGGTGAATATTGGAGTATATTTCATTGCAATTACATCGTGGTAAATTTATTTATTTATTTTTATATTTACAAGACTTTTTAATTTTTTCAATTTTTATTGTCTTAGCTTTATTCCCATTTATTTTAAATGAATATTCTTACATTTTTTAATTTTACTGATATATTTGATTTATTAATTGACTGTAATTAGTTCAGTAATTGACACATCTGAGTGATCAGCTAATTAGCTGATTTATTAATGGATCTCTCTCTCTCTCTCTCTCTCTCTCTCTCTCTCTCTCTCTCTCTCTCTCATCACACAGTCTGATAACATTAGCATGGTTATTTGATTGAATTCCAACACCTATCTAATTATGTATCTAGACAGTTGAGAAGATATTTCTACACCTGCCTGACCAAAGACTGGGGTCATTTAAGCAAATATATGCATACCTATGTGTGAATCTGTACCCCTCGTCCTGGGTAGACTGGATCTGTGTGCTCCATTCCTTCATCTGAAAATGTTTGAAGACTCATCTTGTTTGTGACTTTGCATCCTAATTACTAGCCAGTCACTCAGGCGAGGCATGGGCTTAAATGGTCAGTGTGGTCCAACTATGGGACATGAGCTGACCCTGCACACACCTGATGGTCAGTTTGGTCATGGAATTCATTATTGTCAGGTATTGTACTTAGTTTTGCATCTTTTAAATTTGGACTGCTCTACAGGTATACATTTTCAGAGGCAAGTTTATCACTTGACTTAAACTAGTGTAAAAGTTCTATTTTTAAATTTCATTTTATTTCAATACTAGTTTTAACTGACCCATTTTGGAGTTGAGCAGACTGTAGATGCAGCAGTGGTCAGTTTTTTGTTTTCAATGTATAAAAGAATCATTCATTTTTGATTTTTGTTCTTTTGACAACTGAGTTGTCATCAAATTTATTTTTTTGGTATGAATTGGATAAATTAATAAGCTTGAAACTGTAGATTTCACTTTTTAACTGTTTTATATATATATATATATATATATATATATATATATATATATATATATATATATATATATATATATATATATATATATATATATATATATATATATATATATATATATATATATATATATATATATATATATATATATATATATATATATATATATATAATATTGTTTTGTAATATTACTGACAAGCTCTGTCTGCATAGTCAGTTTCAGACCATATTTGTTTCTTGGTATTTTAATAGAGGGACTAATTTACAAAGTCCTCATGATATTCAAGAAATGCATGCAATTTTAGTCCTTACAGATATAGATGCTATTTCCATTAATGCATTATGTTTCATTTCATTGATTGACTGAACCCTAAGTGATCTGGAAAATAAATAAGATACTGTTCAGTGTATTGAGAATATAAAAGAAAGAAATTTATTTCTCAATTTTAAGAACTAAATATATGTATGACATGAAAAATAATATTTAAGGATTGCTAGCAAAATTCATGGCTAGCATAAAGGAATTATTAAAGAACATTGTCAAGCTATTTTTTTTTCTTCAGTCAACTATGTTAATATAAAAAATAATGGTTTATTGTCAGTGGACATTTAGGTTTTAAACATCAAGTGGACATGTTGCACTCAAATAATGAAAATCTTAATTTGTAAACTGACTCTATTTCATATCTGTATATTGGACCTTGGTTGTAATTTTCTTTCAATTATAATTAATTATCATTGTACACTCTTGATGGTTGGAGACAAGGTTTGCAGCCCAAAAGATCTGTTCTATTTTACTTTTTTTTGCAAACTTTAAAGCAGATATCAGGCATTGCAGTAGGACTTTCTGAATCTAAAGAAAATGGTAAATATAATAAGAAAATCTTAATAAAGCATTTTGCAAGAGTGAAACTGAATTTTTATGTTGAATTTATAGGGGATCTTGGTCTGTATGGATGTATATTCCCCCATAAGGATAAATTGTATCAGTTTGATATCAGTTGGTGAATCTAAAGTAGCAGAGTGTGTGTGTGTGTGTGTGTGTGTGTGTGTGTGTGTGTGCATGCATGTGTGTGTGTGCATGCATGTGTGTGTGCATGTGTGTGTGTGTGTGTGTTTGTGTATGTGTGCATGTGTGTGTGTGTGTGTGTGCACATGCATACATGTTAGCCCATGGTGGTTGTTACTCCTTTGTAAGCATGTTGAGATATAGACCAACAATGCTTGAAGATTAGCATTTAAGTTATCTGTAAGCCAAATAGAAGGGAAAGAGAATATACACGCATCAGTATATGGATGCAAGCCAGAAACGGAATTCTCAGAACACGTTAAATAAGTCATACACTCCTATTTTCAGAAAATAAACTGTAGATGTAAAATAGCCAATGGGAAACACATGGGGAGGTGGAGCTTGTAGAAAATTTTAATATTCCATACACAGTTCCACAAGAAAACATCCATAGCATGCTGTAGCAGGGTCACAAAGAGTTCCTTCAAGGAAGGGAACTCATCATCATATTGTTGCACACTATGTCATGTCAGCTGGTACTTGGGATGGACACACTCTTTATTGTACCTGTATATTTCTACCTGATTAGAGTTGAGGAGAGTGCATGATAATTACTAATGTTCACCAAGGTTAAAAACTGACACCTTTCAATTAATGTAATTAACCTGACCAAACTGATGGTCACTTTAGCCATCATTGATTTCGTCGGAAATGTTTTTAAATACCATTCAATTTCTAGATGTGTAATTTTCTTCTTTAGACATTGAAAGAGGTCAGATTATAAAGAAGTCATTTGGATATGTTTACAAGCTGAGTGCATGGCAGACATTACCTGAAACAAACCCTTATTCTGTGTAATGAGTTTAATACATCCAGGTTGTAACAGAGACTTAAATCATTGGTTAGCGGCTAGCCTCAACTTAAAAGCCTAGAGGGTGCTATTTTGAAGGATATAATTATCTAAATGCACATCTCCACTTATCTGTAATGTTTTCTTTTGAAGGAAAATAATTGTTAATTAGACCACCACCACCCTCCAAAAAAGGCATTTCTATGGTCAATATGTTCATTTTTTTTCCATCTTTGAATGGCATGACATAGATGTCACTTTTCTTGTGATAAAGATGGTGGATGTATCATCAAAGACATTATTGGTAATTGGTTTGGTTTGTTGTTTTACACCTTTGGTGTTGAAGCAATTAAACTAAAGTGCATTACCCAAGGACACTCAATAGGCAGTTAACATGGGCTGATCCAATTTTAGGATTTGAACTGACACCCACTTGGTTGCAAGTGCATCATGATAATCACTGAACTACCATGTCTCTTGCCTTCATTATTCACATCTTTTGACATGCAGAAAAGTGCATTTGGCCTATTTTTCAACACTGAGCTTGCAAAGGGTGACGTGTTGAGGTCTGTGTTAAAGGTCTTGTGTTAATTGTCGGGTTCCTATTTTAAAGGTCCTGTGTTAAAGTTTTAAAATGTAAAATATGTTTCACATAAATTGCTGTATTCTACTGTTACTTTTGGTATAATTTTATTATATATGTAAAAGTTGTGACCTGATGTGCAAAGAGTTTCTCTGTTACTTTGTTAATCAAAATCATAACACCATTCAGAGTTTGGAAACTAAATTCTATGAAACAGTTATTGATATTATTAAAATAAATTAAAATTTATTCACAATCCTTTTGGTATATGTATGGCAGATATCTTGGCTAATAGCTGGGTAAAGCAGTTGAAATAGCGAGACTTCGATTGTACCTGGAATATTTAAAACAGACCAGAGCTTTATTGATAACAGATTTCTCTGGCCACAGCAGGGGGCAATGTTACAAGAGAACCAAAATGGCTTAAATAATTTAAATGTGACATTACATGAAACAAAGTTGATTACAGTTTAATATGTTGCTGTTGATCTGTATAAGAGCTATACAAATAATGTTTCAAATATTATAATTGGTTAAAAAAAAATGTATGACAATGTATGCACAAGTGGCTACGAAACAAATCTGAAAAATATAAAAAACACTGACTGTGCATAATCAAGTTTCAAATTGATATGATTAGTGTACAGTAGTAATGACTATACAATGTACAGTACTAATGACTATACAGTGTACATCAGTAATTATTATACAGTGTACAGTAGTAATGACTATAGTGTACAGCAGTACTGACTATACAGTGTACAGCAATAATGACTATACAGTGTACAGCAGTAATGACTGTACAGTGAACATCAGTAATTATTATACAGTGTACAGCAATAATGACTATACAATGTACAGCAGTAATGAATATACAGTGTACAGTAGTAATTATTATACAGTGTACAGTAGTAATGAATATACAGTGTACAGTAGTAATGACCATACAGTGTACAGCAGTAATGAATATAGAGTGTACAGCAGTAATGACTACAATGTACAGCAGTAATGATTATACAGTGTACAGCAATAATGACTATACAGTGTACAGCAGCAATGACTATACAGTGTACAGCAGTAATTATTATACAGCATACAGCTCTATTTATTATAGAGTGTACAGCAGTAATGACTATACAGTGTACTGCACTAATGGTTATAAAGTGTACAGCAGTAATGATCATAGTGTACAACAGTAGTGACTATACAGTTTACAGTAGTAGTGACTATAGTGTACAGTAGTAGTGACCATATAGTGTACAGTGTAATGATTATAGTGTACATCAGTGATGACTACACACTATACAGCAGTAATGATTATCCAGTGTACAGCATTAGTGACTGTAATTTACAGCAGTAATGACTATATAGTGTACAAAAGTATTTGAAAAGCATTGGTAATGTATAATGTAAACACAAATTTTTAATTAGATAAAATAGAACTTAAAATATTGTTTTATTTTTAAAATTGACAAATTTAATCATATTTTAATGTGTACATATATGTGAAGAAATAGCATTTACTGCTTTACAGTCTTAGTGCTACACTAAAAGAAGGGCTTCAGAAGTCCTACTCTTTCTTGCGACAAGGGAGGAAAAATAAATGAAATTGACATGCATGAAGCTTTCTATATTTGTTCAACTTTATATTTGCAGGACACTTACAGTATGACTGTTAGCCATAAATTAGATAATTACCAGATCCCATTATAGATGATCAATATATTATTCTCAATTGTTAGATCAACATTTTGCATCCTCCCCATTTTTATTTGGCCCTTAATTAAACACAAAAATTTAAATGTACTGTCTGTATGTAAACCAACATGTTATTTTTCTTGTTGGAGTATTCATATTGGCAATCTTATCCAAATTATCCAAACTTTTAATTGGACATGTTAATCTTGCCCTAAGTTTTGATTGGACAACAGTTGATGTGCACCATCTGTCTTGTGCCTATGTACTTCATATTGATTACCTGGCACAACATGGCCACAAAACCAACCCACTACATAGCAACATCATTATTTACATTTATGGAAGTATAGATGTTTGCCCAAAGTAAAATTCACATTTATTGCAGGTTTCAAAGTTCTTATAACTGTTAATGATTTCTGAAAAATACCAATAAAAAGATTCCAGCCCACTCAAGTTACTTACATTTGTTGAACATAATGATCAGAAAGGAAAATGATGTAGACAAAAAATATACCCACTGACCCACTTTGATAAAAGCATTTTGTATTCATTGCAAAAGTTCTTCCTATAATAAACTTTGTATGACATTTATTAATTTTTCTGATGTTACATTTGCACTCCGACCTGTCTCAGCAGACACCTCTGTAGAACCATATTTTCTGATGACAGGCCCATGCTTCATGATAAGCTGACCCTTAGTTTTACACAATTTGAGTCAATATTTACTCGAGTATCTTCATTGGATAATAAAACTCTACCCCAATTTCTTTTGACAAATTGATGAGGTTGTTCCCTTGGTTGTGATATGGGGAAACAAAGTAAGGGCACTTTCTTATAAAAAGAAACCCTTTCTGAATTTCACTTTGATATTGAACATCTATGTTAATAGTATATTTGTCCACAACGGAAATTTTGTGCTCCTTTGAATATCCTTCATAAAATAGTTTTCATTTCCTTCAGGGAAGCAAACTTTAGCTTGATTAAGTTTTAATATAGTCTTTTTCAAGTGCTTTGCCATAGATGTGCCTCAATTCTCACCTGAGAATTCCCTGAAGAGTCCTCAGAACAGTGGCAATATATTTTGGGGGTGACATTAGACACTCTATCATTTCATTTTCTTCACCATGATTTGCAAATTTGTCAATATCCTTCCTTACTAGATAGTCAGCCGTTGCAAATGATTTATTGATCACAGAATGAGGAGAATCAGTACATGTGTATTTTATGAAAGAGGTCTCAATCGACTCTCTTTAGAACTCCAGATCAAACACCTATAGGGGTACCAGTCTCTTTACTCAGGGCCTAGCGTGGCCATTAATTCTCACTTGTCACACTAAAATACATGGATCAGTTATCGGCTTGCCAGGATTTGTGAGGTTGTCAAGAAGAATACAGAATGTTTCACCTTTCTTTTTACCAAGCAAGACCCCCACTACGTGTAGTTATCAGAGTTTAAGGCCAAGAGAAGTGTTCCTTTGATAGCATGGAGGGCTCCAATACATTGTAACAATGCAGACAAATTCAGAAGTGATAAAAAGAAGAAATCGATTTAAGTGTTGCTTCTATAGATTCCTGACTGGGTCAAATGTATGATGCTTGGACAGTTTGACACTTTTTAATGATCATCTTGCCTGAGGATGGTGTTTGAGATTTTATCTTTGTATCAGATCTATGCATTATCAGAGTGTGCATGTATTATTATAGGTTCTCTCTTAAAATCCACCATACCCTTAAGGGAACAGGTATGTCAAATTCTCTGAGTTTTCCATCTGCTATTCTTTGATTAATATGAAAGATATAACATTACTTTCAGGTACATTGCTTATAATTTCCATTGATTTTATAAATGTTAATTAACTTAATATTTGCAAATAATAATAATAATAATAATAATAATAATAATAATAATAATAACAACAACAACAACAACAATAATAATAATAATGATGATAATAACAATAATAATAGCTTTAAATAGGGTTTATTAAAATGATTAGCATAATATAGACAGCTGAGTACCAGAGCTAATAATCTCAAGGTTACTTATTATTATTATTATTATTATTATTATTATTATTATTATTATTATTATTATCCATGATTTTTAATATTAATAGTGTTATAGTTATTACTTTTAATATGCATCAAAATATTTTTTGTTTTTTTAAATTATTTTTTTAATGGTGCTTTTAACATTTTATTGGCTTATCACACTAAAATAAACTAAAAACTAATATATCATGCCAAGAAAATGGGAGCAAAGTACCTTTTCCAAGGGCACAAAAAGGCAGTCAACCTAGTCTGGTCTGGGCAGATATAAAATGTGCTACCCTAACAAGTCAGGAACTCCACTAATTGGCCCAGAGTGACTCCTGCAACCACAAATAGAATGGTTTAAATAATTTGAAAGCAATATTTAACAATTTCATAAAAGTGTCATTGTATAATTGATGATTTTTTTTAACAATTTTAAAGGAAGTATTACATATTTCAGATGAGACATACTGCAACAGCAGATGTGTAAATTTTATTGAGTTTCTGCTTGAATGGGATTTACTTGCATGGGGATTAAGGTGATGACATAAACACCATCTTTTAAATGACAGCTTCAAAATTCCAGCTAGTTTGCCCAATACCTTCTCAGCTCATTTGTAATTTGATTTTGATCTATCAAATAGAAATTTTGACACTGTCATCTGATAGGTTCCTTCTGTCCTTCCCTTGTAGTGCCAATTTGTCATTACAGTGCAGCCATGCAGCTGCAGAAGATCTCATTTGTTATGCTTGCACAGCACAAATGTTTATTAAATGGGGATGAAATTTTCATTTTATACCTGATTTAGTCTTTTTGTTATTGATTCTATACCAGGATGTTGAAACTGATTTTTGACTTGCATACTTACATTATGTTACATGTTATCTTCCTATCCACAAATTTTTATTTATAGCTAGATTTATGCCTGTCTTTCTCCTCATCCCAGATCTGGATTTTGAGCATCATAGTTTAGATGAGACAGTTTTTCACAATTCCAGAGCAGATCATTTTAAACAGGACATGGACTGGTATTCTTGAGATTTTTTATATATAAAAAGTTGAGCACATGCTCAGAATACTCAAAATATTCAGAATACTCAAACTTCCACAGTTTACACCTTTAGTTATAACAAAGTTAAAATTACAGAACTTAGAAGGATAGTTTCTTGAATTCAGACTCACTGACATATAACCTAAGTAGTGCATCTAATTTTGATGTTTCAAACATCCATTTCTTTGCTCAAAATAAGTTTTAGAATATGGGCCTGGCCTTTTTCATGTTAGAAATTAACTTAGTCCATTATTTCTGACAATAAACAAATAAAACTGAATGTAGACTGTAGCCAGGAGAAATAATATTCTGTTAAAACAATTCAAATTTCTGACCTTTTTGGTTCTTTATTACATTTTAAATTTTACGTAAAGAAATATCAGCTAATTTTTGTGATTTGTGACCCCCAAAGTGACTGAAAACTATTTTCTGCACGATTCTTCCTATCCACTTTGTTTGAGAACAAAATTAGTGAGAAAAATTGGAAACTTTTATGTAGAAAAACTCAATAGGATTCGTTTATTTTTCCATACTGAATTATGAATTTCTTGTCATTCACATTAACTACCATACTCTGATGGAAACAATTGTGCACAACTTTTTGAGAAGAAATTTAGTACCGGTATTTATCTATTTATTAATATATGCTTTACTTAATCATATAAAATATAAATTTAATGTGCATGCGTGTGTGTATAAATATTAACAGGTTCTGTTGTAGAACCGATAATGTAGGTGGGAAACCACCTGAATAAATTCAGAATATTCTAAATTAGGGATTGAAAAAGGTAGGGCTTGCAAATTTGGTTAAAACATTTTATGAAATCCATAAACATTTCAATGTAATGTTTCAGAGACCTTGATTCCTACAATCACACATTCCACCATTTCTCTCTCTCTTGATCAATCAATCAATCAATCAATCAATCAATCAATCAATCAATCAATCAATCAATCAATCAATCAATCGAGAGAGAGAGAGAGAGAGAGAGAGTGAGAGAGAGAGAAGGAAAAGCTAATACTATTCGAGTAGCTAATGGTGTGATATGTAACACTATGTTCAGTTAATTTTAATTTTAATGACCTCACAGTAATATTTATTAAAATCCACATGTCATGTTTTCATTTAATTTTTTGACATACTACTTTTACTGACCAATGTCTGCTACTTTGACAATGCCACTGAGTCAGAATATCTTTGGCTGACTATTAGTAAGTACTAAAAGGTGTTGCAAAGGACTATAATGGTCATTTAATAAGAGTGAGAGTTTAACTGGGTTGTGTGCTGATGTCAGAAAAATGGTGCTAGACATATGTAGGGTAATAAATAGGAAATATACCATTGACTTTATAAAGGTTAGTGATTATTTTCATTCATTTCCTCAACGCATGTAGATAACTGGGTAGCTAAGTAACATGATTACAGATTACCAACTCAACATGGTACCCATGTTTCTCTAATGCCCAGGTAAGAAAAGCAATGTTTGGCATCACCTTTAACCAAAATAACACCTCTTGCTTTGTTGATAGATGGTCAGAAGAAAACAGATCCATTTAATTAGAGCAGGGTTTTAACTCTTGGCCCCAAGTGATGGTATTGTTGGATGAGGACATTTTTGTCACCACTTATGTGTTTTCTATTACATTACATACCTAAAAGGGATTTGAGTCACAGCTGTGTGTGAAAAAAGTAAATGTGATTTTAAACTAGATTGTTTTTTGCTGAGTGTTTTGACAAGGCAGGGTAAGTGAAGAATATTGCTCTTGGACATTTCACCTTGAGACATTCTTTTCTCTGTAAAAATATTATGATGGTATTCTTTCATGCTGGTTGCATTCTTAAGTGGAATTTACATGGAAATTCATTGCTGTATGTAACCATTAAGTCCTATATTTTGCATTTGTTTACAGTATCTTTAAGTCCAATATTTTGCATTGATTTATGTTACCTTTAAGTCCATGATTTTTCATTAATTTATGTTATCTTTAAGTCCAATAATTTGCATTGATTAATGGGATCTTTATGTCCAATTGTATTTCCATAGATTTATGAGACCTTTAAGTCCAATATTTTGCATTGATTATTGGGACCTTTAAGTCCAATATTTTGCATTGTTTTATGGGACCTTAAAGTCCAGTATTTTGCTTTGATTTACATTATCTTCAAGTCCATAATTTTGCAACAATTTATGGGATCATTAATTCCAATATTTTGCTTTGATTTTTGGTACATATCAGATATTTGTTTGAGATACACCATTTTATAGCTGTTAGTAACATTCTAAATATTTTGGTTTTATAGGATATACATTTATGAACAAAAATGCTGTTAGAGCAAATACATTTGGTTTAATGTATAATCACAGGCTGAAAACTCCAAGACCAAGGTGGAGGCCATAAATTTTACATTTGGTCCTCACTGAAAACCATGTAGATGTTGACAGAAATGAGCAATGTAAAGTTTGACATGACATGAACATACATAGATGCATTTACCAAGTATAGTACATAATAATATATGCTGTTTTAAATGCTTGGAATGACTTTAGTTAGATATTGGGATCCAGGTGTCCTAGGACTGTACCCAGCCAAAGTTGGAATAAAAAGGTCATGGGCATGGGGATAAAGAAAAATATGTCAGCCCCTATAACAGGCATTGGCAACTTCCTCCAGTACATGGGCCATATATATGATTTTTAAAGCCATACCCTATGATGTAAATTAACAGATAAAACCAGGTGTTGGGCCAGATCCAACCCACTGTCCATATTTGGCCCATCCCAGACCTGTATAATGAATTCCTTCTTGTCATCATTATATATTACTTATGTATATTTATTACTTATTGACAGTATCACTACAGTTCCTTTGTTACATATTGACAATAACTTTACAGTTTCTTCATTCTTAAATTGCTGTTTTCATCACATAATATTTCATTAGAAAATTTTCAAGACATTGCTATTAGTACAGTAATAGACTGTTAGATTAGTGTCAGATAGGAATGGGGGTGAGGTGCCTTAGATACAGAAAAGCTGAGACTAAACACTTCTTGATATATCTGATCAATTTTTGATTTCACAAAGGTTCAGTGCTGGCTGCTATATCTTTGCAACTTATTAGCTGCATTGCAGTGGTATATGTTGTTAAATACATGGTGCATTACAGTGGTATATATGGTTTAATACAAGGTACATTGCAGTGGCATATTTTGTTAATACATGGTACATTGCAGTGGTATATGTTCTTAAATGCATGGTACATTGCAGTGGCATATGTTGCTGAATATGTGGCATATTGCGCTGGTACATGTTGTCAAATACATGGTACATTAGAGTGGTATATGTTGTTAAATACATGGTACATTGTAGTGGTATATGATGTTAAATACATGGCACATTGCAGTGATGTATGTTGTTAAAATAACATACTGGTAGTGACAATGACTTGTACATGTACTCTTGAATACTGAGTACCTTAAATTGATTATAATTCTAATGCCATATACAATATTATATGTGCATAAACCCTACCACATTGACCACAGAAGCTTGACCAAGGCAAATTATGTTTGCTTTGAATTTTCTTTACAGACTCCATGGGGTAGGGAAGTCAA
Organism: Sinohyriopsis cumingii; assembly: GCA_028554795.2. Lineage (NCBI taxonomy): Eukaryota > Metazoa > Mollusca > Bivalvia > Unionida > Unionidae > Sinohyriopsis > Sinohyriopsis cumingii. The sequence continues at coordinate 50,816,724 of CM068829.1, forward strand.
TAATAAATATTTAATGACAGGGTTTTACAACTAAACATTTTTAACAGTTACTGTTTTTACACACTTATAAATCAAGTCCATCTGCAGACAACATAGACCCAGATCTTCTGGTGCATAGTGTGGATTATTCCTAACAAACCGCACAGACCCAGATCTTCTGGTGCATAGTGTGGATTATTCCTAACAAACTGCACAGACCCAGATCTTCTGGTGCATAGTGTGGATTATTCCTAACAAACTGCACAGACCCAGATCTTCTGGTGCATAGTGTGGATTATTCCTAACAAACTGCACAGACCCAGATCTAATGCTGCATCATATGAGAGCAGACCTAGGTCTATGTAGTTTGCAGTTTGATTTGACTTATAAGTAAGTATAAATGGCTCTATGACCTTGATGAATATGACAGATATTAAACATGAATATCTATGAATTCATTTATATTCGCATTCATTTATAACATTCAAATATTTCATGTAAGAAGACATTTTCTCATTTTGTGAATTAAAATCTATGCTTGCTTGTGAGTTGAGTGCAACTGCAAACTGCATAGATCTAGATCTGCCATTACATGATGCAGTAGTATATCTGGGTCTATGAAGTTTTGTTATGAGTAATCAGTAGAACAGACAACAAAGATCCTGACTTGATGGTACATTATGTGACAGTAGATCAGGGTCGATATAGTTAGCAGTTGGTCTCAACTTATATGCATCTGCATACTGTATATTAAAAGCATGTGTTTTAAGTGTCCATCAGTAAAATTAAAAATGGTTGTCAGTTTCTACCTTGTCACTGATATTTGCATTTGGAAAAGGAGCTTAATTTATTGGTGAATATTGAACTAAATCAATAAAATTGGCAAAATTTATGGATGAAAAGCATTTTGAAGTGTTTTACATCAATGAAATACAGCTTAACAAGGCACTTGGCAGAGATGTGGCTGAAATGCTCACACTCAGTGTGTACTTCACAATCATAAATTATGAAATTACATGCATTCAAAATGCACAGGTGAGAAGATTCTGGTTATAATGGTACAGGAATAGGGCCTCTTACAGCTCTGGAACAGATCCCAGGAAAATCAAAGTGGTGAAGGTCTGATTGGTTTACAGATAGAAGGGATTGTTGGGCTTATAGTGCAAACCTCTTCAAAGAGGAATATTTTACCTGTAGAGTAGTTGACTGTATCATAGAGCCGTTAGTTGACATTGTTAAATATGAAACAGTGACAGCTAAGACAGAATGAACAAGAACCGTAAAGCTGGGTGCTTATCCCCAGATATAAATTTTCATGTTCCAGCTCAAAATATGAGCTTACTATACATATTCGCATCCAAATCAGGTCTAACTTCGAACAACATAGACCTTGATCTGTCATCACATGTTCTGGCATATCAATGTCTATGTTGTTTGTTCTTTTGATTAATCCTAACAAGTTGCATGGATTTATGTTTGATGATGAAAATTAGCTAGTCTGTTTGAGAACTTAATACGAAACTTACACCAGCTATTTTGATTCTTCTTCAGTTGGCAAGCTTGGAAAGGGAGGCTGCAAATTCCAGAAGGCAAACAAGGATGGTTTAATTATTTCTGTCTTTTAATAAGATACAACCTGCTGGATGACTGATGAGATTGAAAAATTGAAGACATGCACACTGAAAACTGGTGGATTTTGATGGAGACCTGTTTTTCCTTATCTTCATGACATGTTATACGTGACTGAAAGAACAAAATGTTTATCATGATGATTCTCAGAAGATTGGTGCTCTCGAGTGCATTTGCATTTTTATTTGTAAAATCTGTTCATGGAAATTTAGTGTACACTCTGCAAGAGGAGCTATCAGGGTCTACCTTTCTTGGAAATGTAGCAAGTGATTCAGGTCTTCGAAATCAGACAGGGGTTACCGAAAGCATTTTCCAGAGTCTTCAGTACAGTCTGATCACTTCTGGACACTTGGATATGTCTAAAATTTTTGAAGTTGAACTGTTTACATCAAACTTGAGGGCCAAAGGGGCTGTAGATCGTGAGGTGCTGTGTCCAAATAAAGATATTTGTCTTCTTTCGTTCCAAGTTGGAGCAAACTCGGTTACATTTGGTTTCTATAGAGCCATAAATGTTACCATTAATGTGACTGATATTAACGATAATGCACCTACCTTTCCTGTCAGTTTAGTGCCACTCATAATTCCAGAGAACACACCAATAAATGAGTCCTTTCCATTGGATGTTGTGGCAACTGATCCTGATGCTGGAATTAACTCGATCAAGAGCTACCAAATCCTTCCAGATACAGGAACTTTTGGATTGAAAGTTAATGACGAAGTAGGCGGGACACATTCTCTTAGCTTGATAATCAAACAGAATCTCGATAGGGAGACACAGGAATTTTACCAAATTTATGTCGTTGTTCTTGATGGAGGAATGCCCCCAAAGAGTGGTATGTTAACAGTAAACATAACAGTCACTGATGTCAATGACAACCGCCCCAATTTTTCCCAAGACCCTTATAATATCACAATTGATGAAAAAGTGGCAATCAATTCTGTTATTTTACGAGTGAGTGCTACAGATCGGGATAAAGGTGAGAATGGTAGGGTTTCATATTCCCTTATATCAACAGATCCAGCATCTCTTACATCCAGTATTGCACTTAATATCTCCACAGGGGAGATAACTTTGTTAGATGCACTTATTTATAATCCTGCTATTGCATCCAAAGCATATATTCGTGCACAGGACAATGGTTCACCAGTCAGAAGTGCTCAGACAACTGTGTTTATATATGTAAAAGATAGTAACAATAATGCACCAGTCATTAACGTAAACTTTTTGTTCTCTGGACAGCTTTCAGAAAATGCCTTGGTCAACGCAACAGTGGCTCATATAGATGTATCAGATGCTGACTGGGGCATGAATGCACAAGTGACTTGTTATTGTGATCCTTGTGGCAATTTTAGGATTAGACAATTTGGAACAAATGCCTATACGCTGAATGTGGTCAGAGAGTTGGATCGAGAAACAGTGCCATTGTACAATGTGACAATCACATGCTCCGACAGTGGCACACCTCCGCTGAGTACCACCAATAGCTTCATTATTGAGATAAAAGATGAGAATGACAATGCACCTGTGTTTGAGCAGGCAGCTTACATAATAAATGTTACGGAAAACAATGCTCCTGGGGCAACACTGCTCAAGGTTAAAGCCACAGATGCTGATATAGGTGCAAATGGAGAAGTTCAATACACATTCGCATCTGGTTTGGAAAACAACGGCTTCTCAATCGGACCAACAGATGGTGTGATTCGTGTAAAATTCCAGTTGGATAGAGAGAGTCAGGCTCATTACTCTTTCTACGTTTTTGCAGATGACAATGGCCAAGACAAACAGCTGACATCCTCGACTCTTGTTACAATAAATGTTTTGGACCTCAATGACATGTACCCAACATTCAATCAAAGCAGCTATATAATGTCTCTTATGGAAAACCAAAACTCTTCTGAATCAGTCTATGTTGGACAAGTGTTTGCAGTGGACAATGATGAGGGAGAGAATGGAAGGCTTTCATATTTAATACCAACAGAAAATAAATCTCTTCCTTTCCAAATCCTACAAAATGGCAAAATCATTGCGACAGAGTCACTTGACAGAGAAAATATTAGTACCTATACATTTGAAGTCATAGCTTACGACCATGGAAATGTCCCAAAGAGTGGTACAGTTTCAGTGACAGTAAACATTGGTGATATAAATGATAATGAACCAATATTTATATTTCCAACCTATGACAATAACACTGTTAGAGTGGAAATGGCCACTATGCCGAACACAGTAATAGCTACAATCATTGCCAGGGACAGTGATAGTGGAAACAATAAAAGACTGTCATATGCTATTGAGGCTGGCAATACAAATCAGATTTTCCAGGTAGATAATGATACTGGAGACATTGTGCTTAGTAAAATTGTCCAAGAGTCCTACCTGGGATCTCATGATTTGACAGTTTCTGCAAAGGACCATGGTGATCCTGAACGTTCTAACCGGACAGTATTGAAGGTGATATTTTTTAAGTCAAATGTTACTGCACCATCGTCAAGTTATAACCTTCCTACAACAGGACAAAATATAATGATTGCCATATCGATCTCCTGTGTAACTTTTGTTCTATCAGTCACCATTATTATAATAATTTGCCTGATCAGAAGGAGCGATAAGGACAAACATCTGTACCATTCCAAAGTTTGCGAAGAACAGAAGATCATCCATTCATCGACTCGTGACAGTACAAGGTCCAGTGTATCACAAGGATCTGGAGAAAAAATGATTCCTGTGGAGAATGGCTTCCCAAATAAAAGCAAGAAAAAGGAAGTCAGTTTTCTTGGGGATGAGATGGATGGCTTTAATTCTTCCTCATCAGCTCATACATCATTTGAAAACACAGCCATGTCCACCTTCAAGTCCTCTCAGACACAACTTACACAACCCCAGGTACACTCATATGTGGGAATTCACTCCTATGGTTTACTAACTCAAACATTATATTTTTTTTGCATTTTAATGTTTTTTAAAATTTGAGTACGTTTCAAGAAGTGCATTTCAAATATATTACTGTATATACTTGCTTATAAGACATGCCCAAATGCAAACTGCACAGACCCAGATCTGCTGGCACATAATGTGCTGTCAGATCTGGCTCTGTGCTGCTTGTTAAGAGTAATCAGTAGAACAAACAACATAGACCCTGATCTGCAGGTGCATTATACTGTGGCACACCAGAATCTATGCTGTTTACAGTTTGACTCAACTTACAAGCATGTATATATGGTACCATATCAAACTTATAAGCATGTATATACAGTACCATATCCCAACTTCTAATTTGCAGCTACTAAATTTGTGGTTTTTCCCTTACATCAGAATATTTTGCTTGCTTGTGATTTGTAAATCTGCCTGTAGTTCCAGGTTTTCAACGGCTGACTGCTTTGTTTTCTAACAAAAATATTATAAGCAGCACATGAAATAATGTATTTGTTCAGTACATGTATCTGCATGCACTAATATTTTTAAAAATAATCAAAATAGAAAAATTATGAATATTTTCCCTTAAAAATAGTACAGATGTGTTTTTGATACTTATGAATGCAAACTTAGATATAAGTGTTAGTCAACAAACCAATGAACACTTTATTATATAAGATTTTAAAAAATATTTGTAAAAATTAATGAACAAAAATGATATAAATTTTAATACTAATCTAAGTCCACAGTTTGGTTCTTTACATTAAAATAAAACATTAAAATCATGAAAATTTGCAGGGAGCTTCATTAAATCATTGATATTACATGGCAAAATGGTAGTGATTCAAACCAATTTCACAAAATGCTTGTAAAGAAAATGTTTCATTCCATTTTCCAATTTAAGAAGAGACCTTCAAATATTTTATATGATACACATTAACATTCCCTCATCCCAGCAATATCGTTTGAACATGACATCCATATATGATGTGTGAGAATGGCAGACCATTTAATGTTAACAAAGAACAAATTTCCTTGCAGTTTGTACTTTTGTCATTTGTCAGCTATAATTGATTTCATCCCAATGCCCACATTGAGTTGTCATTTCTTACAAGGTTCTCCCAACCGTTTATCATTCTGTAATACAAAACTTCAAGGGCTTAATATATTCATACACCCCTATGAATGCCATGGAAACAGATTTTTTATCTCCATAATCTGATATTTTTTATTTTTTATTTACTGTGAGCCAATGAGGAAACACATTTTGGTTACTGCTTCTGCTACAGTAAAATCTCTCTTGATAGTCTACTGCTATGAGAGACTACCTGTTTTAAGAGTCCAGGATCTCCATGCACTGATTATTAATTATATAGTGATATGACCTGTTATGAGAGACCACCTGTCTTGTGAGGCCATTATTTTTTGGCAGAAGAGGTGGTCTTTCAAGACAGCTCCTACTGTAATAATAATAATAATAATAATAATAACAGAAACACTATACCTGCCTTTCAGTAAATCTGACCACTAATGCTTCTATTATACTGGCCTGTTATTTACAAAGGCAAATTTGTTTTGTCATACCTGAACCTACCTGTATGTTTTGGGACGTTAATTAAAATCATGACTGTCACTGTAGTACTATATGTAGCCCTTTATGGGTAAATATTTTAGGCACATTTTTGTTGTGGATTTTTGTAAATTGTAAATTGAAATAGCAGCTTTTTATTTGCTCCAGATATACCAAACTACATCAGTTATATCTTTAACAGAAAATCAAACAGTGAAACAATTATGCACTAAAAATTAGTCTGAACTTTATGTCCAAAGTTAGTTACTGGTCATCAAGATGTACTGTATTATTTGATTTTGGGAAGTTTATTTGTTGATTCCACTTTGGTGGAATTCAACATAATGATAAATTCAGTACATGTGTGTTAATTTTTACTGCCCATTTGTACATCCATCCACATCCCATATGAACTGCAGTGTTAAAGTTGTTTATTTTCTTTCTTCAACACTATTTTATATCCCACCTTCTTTTGATGTGAACATGACTACATTGTGGTTTTAGCTCACAATGTTGAAACTCAAGGATGGGATCAAAATGCAGAATATTGTCAGCTTATTTTTATTTTTAATATTAATTTATTCGTTCTAACTTTATAGTTTCAACATTTTAAAATTTGCATAGACAATCTTTAAAATGAAAAATGACTTTAAAACATATATGAAGTTTTATAAGATTAATTCTAAAAACAATATTCTGATTGCATGAAGTAATGTGATTACAAATTCATTTCTTTTTATAGCACTGAAAACTTCATGACTTAACTAGCTTATTCCCATATTGTAATACCATTTATGCTTCTTTAGACACAGAAAAGTTCATCGATATCCCTAAACAAGGACTTTTTATCAAGAGATTTTTCTACCATATGTGCCCTAATTTTGAAACGAGTTCTGTAAGAGTAGCAGTTTCTGACTCGTTTATCAAATTTACAGTTTGGAACACTTTCTTACATAAACATTTGCCGACCATTGTAAAGTTGTCTGTACTTATCACCACTATCAACATATAACCAGACAAGGCAAATAGATCAGTATTGGATGCAATATCCTGTTGTCAGCAATTAAATGAAAGGATTTCCTTGCTGTCTATAGAGGGCATCGTGGAACAGGCATCCATAACAACGAGTCATCAAACCCAAGTGTACATGTCCGGAGCTGTCAGATCAGTCATAAGCAAACATTAGTTGAATGCTAACAGCTTGTTAAATGCAGGAGATCTATAAATATAGTTACCCATATACTGTGAAGTATAATATCTGTATTCTTTTAAAGCCCAAAATTTGTGAAAAATTATTTTTACAAACAATGATTTTCTGAATTACAATAAAAGTTGGTGGGAGTAGGAAATATAAAAATCATTGCTTATGTAGTGATGTCTTATGGAATGTTTTCTGCTTCTACTGTTATTGGCAATTTAAAATAGGACTGTTATTGTATTGGTAATTTAAAATAGGGCTTTATAAGTAGTTTAAGATAGTAGTTATTGGTAGATTAAATAGGACAGTTATTGGTAATTTAAAATAGGACTGTTATTGGTAATTTAACTAGGACTGTTATTGGTAATTTAAAATAGGAGTTATTAGTAATTTACAATAGGACTGTTATTAGTAGTTTAAGATAGTAGTTACTGGTAATTTACAATAGGACTGTTATTGGTAATTTACAATAGGACTGTTATTAGTAGTTTAAGATAGTAATGCTGTTGGTAATTTAAGAGTCTGTTAGTGGCAATTAAGACAGTACCATTGGTAGAAGTTTAAGACAGTACCATTGGTAGTAGTTTAAGACAATACCATTGTTTGTAATGTATAATAGTAATGTTGGTGGCAATTTAAGACATTACCATTGGTAGTAGCTTAAGATGGTACTGTTGGTGGTAACTTAAGATAGTACCATTAATTGTAGTTTAAGACAGTACCATTGGTAGCAGTTTAATACAGTACCATTGGTAGTTGTTTAAGACAAAACCATTGGTTGTAGTTTAGAACAATACCATTGATAGTAGTTTAAGATAGTACTGTTGGCGGTAATTTAAGATAGTACTGTTGGTGGTAATTTAAGACAGTACCTTTGGTGTTAATGTGAGATAGTACCTTTTGGTGTTAATGTAATTTAATAGTTCTGGTGTTAAAAATATCACTTTTTGTGTAATTACAAGCAGTACTTTGGTAATACTTAACAATAGTACCATTGGTGTTGATTTAAGATGCTTATGTATGAAACCTCTTTTGGTCTAAGTCTTATGTTGTAATGTTGGTATTAATTTATGATAATACATAGTACTTTGGCCATGATTTAAGATGGTACTATTCATGTTACTTTAAAATGGTATATTTGTTGATTATTTAAGATATTTCCATAAAATAAAACTGAAAGTGGCTTTTCTTCAGAATGTGCTGTTTGATTACAAATGTTACAAAATATTTGACTGTAAAATTTCGACTGAAAATTTGTTGGTTAATGTATTATTTATATGCCATGTGTACTTGTTTATAAGTTGAGTCCAACTACAAACTGCACAGCTCCAGATCTGCTATCACATAATGTGCCGGCGGGTCTGGGTCTGTGCAGTTTGCTAGGGTAATCAGTAGAACAAGCAGCATAGACCCTGATCTGCAGGAGCAATATGCTAGAGCAGGATCTTTGTTGTTTGCAATTTGACTCGAATTTTAAGCAAATGAATGTTGTATATATGAAACAAATTGGAATAGAATAGACCATACTTGTTTGTGGTGATAGACTAGGAAAGAAATGACCAATAGTAAGTATTGAATTCAGTAGTAATAGTCTTTGAAGTCATATTTAAATACTTTTGCTTTTTTCAGCACTTTACAAATGAAATAGACTATAACTGGTTTTAACTGCAAGAAAATCAAAACGTGATTTGAATTTATCATACGTACTTGCTTATTATAGGTCGAGTCATACTGCAAACAACAAAGATACTGATCTGCCATAGCAGTATGCTGTTGCAGATCAGGGTCTGTGTTGTTTGTTCTACTGATTACTCATTACAAACTGCACAGACCCAGATCTGACTGCGCATTATGCAACAGCAGATCTGTGACTGTGCAGTTTGCAGTTAGTTTTGACTTATAAGTGAGTATATATGGCAATATCTGCTGCTTAGGTATAGTATCAATGGAGGCATGCTAATGTGATGTCCGTGAAATCTTTACAAATTATTGTTTACTTTTCATATCAGAGCAATATTTGACCATTGTACAATCAGCAGACATACACTAAACTCCTGGAGAAAGTGATTGCTATGAATAAGACAGGGTTTGACAGATCCATGCAAATGGTAATATAATAGACAACTAACAAAAGGGAGCAGGGAACAGAATAAATATCATTAATATCATTATCACACCCATTGTTTGACAGGATATTTGTCTGAATATTCTAATGTTCCTGTGATGAAAAGAAAAGTGAATTTTTTTATCTCACACACACACACACACACATATACACACATGGGTTTTGTATATATTCGGGTGACATGTGTAGTTATGTGTGTGCATGTGAAACTGCTGAAGTAAGCAAGTGAATTTACTTGTATTTTATTAAATGACAATCTGATTTTTAAAAGAATTAAATTCATGAAAAACATTTAATATTCTTTTTTTGGAACAGGATGCAAAATTACATCATTTTAGTAAAGATGTCCGAGCCAATTCTCCAAGAAATGTAGAAAAGATGTACTCAGCAGATGATCGCAAGCAGCGTGACATTCATCGAATGACATCATTGAGGGTGCACCAAGCCCTGATGCAAACCCAAAACAACAACAACAGTGACAAACCCTGGCCAGAACCTGAGGAGGTAAATGTCATGGCAATAGTTTGTTATAACCAACATGGATATGCCTAATTTACTTTCTCACAGCCAGCTTTTATCAGCATCAGTTTTGTCAAACCCATCTTGGCAGAAGTTTGACAAGGTGCTCATTTGGCATCCTTTTGTGTCCATCCATATTTCTCTCCCTATGCCATATTAACTCTAGAGTTTAAGATTTTACTTAACAAACTAATAACCAGCCTAAAACATGAATTGGTAATTTTAGTTTGAAAACTATACATATGTTATAAAACCACTTCCTACATTTTCTTGTTTAAATGAACATTATTGGGTTATTGTAGCAAATTGAAAAATGATTACCAAAAATATCTTAGATAAAATAATTTGTGGTCTCTGCATTGTTATTTTTTGAAAGCCATTTGAATGTGAATTTCTTCTTGATTCAAATAAAAAAAATCAAAATATGCAGTTTAAAAAAATAACAACAGAATGTAATGATTAGTGTCCTTTCTGGATGGTTATAAATGATGATGCTTTTATTTCTTAATCTTATGCTTGATTACTCATTGTCTCAATTAGATTAGGGGCCCCGAGTGGCCGAGTGGTCTAAAGCGCTCTCCGTTATGGATCACTGCCATCTCACCTCTGTCTGCGTGGGTTCGAGTCTCAGATTCAGCCAATGTGGGTATGTGAGAAAGCTTGCCAGTAGCTTCTCGTGGGTCGGTGGTTCTTTCCGAGGTTTTCCTGGGTTCTTCCTCCACCATTAATACTGGCCGCCATGTATAGCCTATCTTATGCTGAAAAATGGCGTTAAACAATGCTTTGGTCATTAGGGATATCTAATTGTACCTGTATTTATTTTCAAAGCCATTTGAAAGGGGAGCCTCACCTCAATTTTAACACATCAAAATGTGTAATTAACAAATAATTGTGTATAATTTTAATGATTTACATTTTTTTTTAAATGACATTATTTTCAATTTTTTTTTCATAAATGAAAATCTTCAAAGTTGAACTCTTTTGAATAAAATTTTAAAGGATTTGGTGACAATGTCCGCAGCATGAAAGAATATTTTCATATAATTTAGTAGTGTATGTATAGCTGGATTGTTGTTGTTGTTGTTGTTTAGGGTTTAACGCCATTTTTCAGCACTCGATAGGCTATACATGGCGGCCAGTATTAATGGTGGAGGAAGAACCCGGGAAAACACCGGAAAGAACCACTGACCCTCGAAGCTGGATTGTACATAAAAATTTAAAGGAAATGAAAAAATTACATGAAAATATTAAATGCTAATAATAGAGATAACACATGATTATAAATAATACCTTTTTTCTCCCACACATCACATGCCCATACTAAAATAAAAAACATAAATTTGATTAAATCCAGCATTTAGAACATAATAAACGCATCCTTCCTTTTGAGGTATGCAGATGAATTATAGAACTGGTACAACAATGTCACAGCTTTAACGATGTTTAACCAGTTACCATTATAAATACCTGTGAAATCTGACAGGTGTGAGCAGATATAATTGGATCACTGAGATGCGTGTAAACAGTGAATGGTCACTCTCAGACTTTCTGTAGGAATTGTCCATTCTTACCTAACTAATCTGGCAATAAGTAGGTGTGATTTTCAGAGAATTTTGAGCTGGTTAGAAATAGTGATATAAAATTCGCTTCATACTTCTCCAATCAGACATCAAACATGGGATAAAAAGAATGAAAAGATTATTTATCTCATTTTTGTACCTATGTATAGATTACGGATGCAATTTCAACAAAATTGTCATAAGAAATAATGACTGTCTCTGGATTTCAATCTTTGTTCAAATTTGCCTACCTTACACTAAGATTTTAAAACATTCATTCAATCATTCTGCAATGTAAAATAAAGCTGTACTTGCAGGGGGAAAGTCAAATTTCCTAATTTTCATCAAATTTCATGGGTAGATCATACTTAGGTAGGGTCACCTACCTTTTGATTCTGAGGTCCAGATTTCATAGATAAAGATTACAGGAACTAAAATTGTCATTTTAAGTATCACGTGACAAGTCTTCATTCCTCAAGATTCCTGCAACCATTTTATATCAATTTCATGATTTTGCGTTACATGTTGGAAATGCATTTCCCTGTTCAGACTGCAAGTGATGAAGGTCAAGATCATTAGACATAATTGCAAAATAATGTTAACTTATATTTATAATAGCTAAGGCCAGATTGTGGGGAATGGGATTTGCCATTCTTCTGATGGCTATTTTTATCATAAACTGAAAGAGCAAAACTTGTTGACTTAAACTCAGTTGCCAAGTGATAGTCATGTGATAGGGTAGAAAACTGAGGTACGATGGTTTGGAAAGTATATATATATATTAAGTAGGACTCTACTTGTTGTAGTAATTCAATTTGCTATGATATTTGTATACACTGACCAGTCCCTGATATTCCCATGCTTGTTGTCCATGTTAACTCAGAAAATATTGCTGCAGATCATGCATGTTGGTAATTTTGCAAAGATACTGTCAAAAATATTCAAAAAGAAGGAAAGATTCTGTTTCACTGTAACATATGGTAACCTACCGTATATACTTGCTTATAAGACAAATCCAACTGCAAACTACACAGACTTAGATCTGTCATTGCATAATGTGCCAGCAGATCTGGCTCTGTTTTTTTTAGGAGTAATCAGTAGAACAAAAAAAGAGACCAAGATTTTTAGGTGAATTATTTTATGGCAGATCAGGATCTTTCTTGCTTGCAGTTTGACTTGACTGATAATCAAGTATATACAGTAATATTTACACATTTTAATGTTTCCCTAATTCAGTATCAAAGTATATATATATATATATATATATATATATATATATATATATATATATATATATATATATATATATATATATATATATATATATATATATATATATATATATATATATATATATATATATATATATATATATATATATATATATATATATATAGTTATCATTAATTTTCTGATATAAAATTGGCATTGGTACATCTAGAATGCCAATAACTAGAATTTCCCATTTATACTGCATGTGATAATTTTTTTTTTCTTTAAGGTTTGTTTTCTCAGTTTCTAAACACTGACAGTTGGACAAAACTTTAATACAGTGTAAGAAGCTGTGATAGTTCAGTTGGTAGATCATTAGACTTGCAATCCAACACTTGTAGGTTTAATCCCAGGCCAGCCTGGGTTGTCTGCCTTGGTGTGGCCTTGGGGGAAAGGCACTTAGCTCACATTTCCTCAGCATGACATAACCAGTAATGTTTTGAAAGTGCCATTAAAACCAATAAAAACAAAAGAACCAAGTAATATTGTGTAAGCATTTAATGTAAATTTGACATGTATGTTCATTATAAACTCTGTTATGTATAGGAGCCAGTTTACTGGACATATCCCCGTCGTGGGACCTCCAAAGCAACCAATTTACAGTTACCCAAACCAGGTTGGTTTTCAGCAATGTAGTGGTGTTTGCTGTGAATTTGTATTGTTGTTGCATTTGCACTTTTGCACATCTTGAGGTCTATATTTATTGTTGTATGTGGTGTTTGTGCACAAATCATTAATTTTTTGCAAAAACAAATATGCCCCATCTGGTCTGATGCCCCTTTCTGTATGCTGTACAAGACAACTAATGGAGGCAGAAGCCAGGGTAACCTAGTGGTTAGCATTCCAGACTCAGGACCAAAAGGGCATGGGATCAGATCTCAACATTGTATCGCTCTTGGTCAGCTGCAGTGTTGTATCCTTGGGCAAAGTACTTTAATCCAATTGCTTTGGCATTAAGTACTCTACCTGTGTAGCTGTGGAACAAAACACTAAAACAACCAAATCTAACCTCTAATGCAACCTACCCTCCTCCCCCTGCATTTTTAAAGCCTTTATGTCATAAATCACGCCTCAAGAGTTATCATAGACATTGGCAATTAAATTTTTCACAAAATACTTTAAAAATTTTGATTTTTAAAAGCTCAGTGTTTTCATTTTTTAATGTGCAATTATTTCTACAGAAATTCTTGATCCAGATTTTGTTTCTTCTATAGACTTCCATTATTTCTTGCACTTTTATTAAATTTTTACTTCTAAGTATACTTGGTTAGAGAACTGAGAATTTTAAATGGACTCAAAGGGGAAAGAGGTTTAAAAGCATTTTGCAACTTCCAGGGTGCACACATTAAAAAACTAACAAGAATTTTCATACTGCTTGTCCACATCTTCATAAGGTGTTTGTGTGTTTTACCAGGGTCAGGCACAGCACAGCACCAGCAAACCTTTTTCAGGCAAACACAGCACTAAGGGAGTGGAAGATTCGCACAGTGAGAGTTCAGGGGAGACAACTACAAGTGATAGTGGTCGTGGTGGAAGCGATGAAGATGTTAGAAGTAGCACGACAAATTCAAATGAAGCAGGTATATTACTAAGGAATCAATAGAGATACCACTATGCAAGAGCCCATGGTAGAACAACCCAGTACATCTATCTTTAGAAAAGAATGTAATGATGTGGTGTTTTTTTTAATGTCTAAATGAATTGATCAAAGTTTGCATTTAAACTTATTAGCACAATCTAAGAAAGGTTGATTTCTATTTAAATTTTGATGTAAGTCTCATCAGTAACAAAGTTTTGCAAGGAATGCTTTGCTGTTTATCTTTGTTCTGCACCATTTCCTAAGGTCTCCATTGTTAAACAGGATACCATTGGTATTTAATGGTACTGAAATGCCCAGAAATTAACTTTTACATGTGTGTCATATTTTTTTAAGTTTTGTTGAAAAGTTTACAAAAAGTACTTTTTTGCAAGACCAAATAAAGAGCAGTAATTTATGTTTCTAATTAGCATTGCTAATGGCTTTGGTTTGCACTTGTTTTGTTGTTGTTTCTGTACATTTTCAATTACACTATTCAATGAGATTTGTTAAATATTTCTTTGCTCCACAATTGTATCAATCATTTACTTTATTTAAGCTTGTTGAATGGTATCAAATAATGGTCTCTTCAATGGAATAATCATTTCATTCATTTATTATTGAATGCTCTTTTAACTGAATTTTTCTTATCAGTGCTATAAAATCATAACTCTGCATGGCTTTGTGTGGTTTGGAATCTTTGTCTTCAAACATACCTGTGGTATCTGATATTATGAGAAAAAGGTTCCTAATATTTTGATGATATTAATTTTACTCCTTAAGAGTTGTTTCTCATAGCAACCAATTAATTATACAAAAAGATTTCTCCTCGTGATATTTTCTAAAATCAAAACCATACCTTGCAACATTGTACATAGTAAGATTCAAGTTCAACTAAACCAATCATGATTGTATTTGACACTGTCAACAATATACAGAACTCCCTCATTATAATGCCAAAGTGGTCCCTCATTATAATGCCAAAGTGGTCCTTCATTATAATGCTGCAGTCCTACCTCTTTAATATTCTCTCCATGTGAGCGATTGAGCATACCACCTTACAATGAAGTATTACCACTATATAATGATACGGGAGCAATGATAATACTTACCTTATAATAATAATTGTGTTGTAATGAAGGGCCATATAGTCATCGTGTGTTGTAATAACTTAACACAAAAGTGGCTTTTAAATGTGCATTTCTCATCAAATGAAATGGATGGCCTTAGAACATATCAGAGATGACGGAATGTACTCAAATCACAGAAAATTTATTGTCAAATCTCACTCTGGTGCTGGTGAAAGTATCACTGGTATGCTTACACAAATATTCATCATTACAACATAAAACAAATATCAACAGAAAAGATCCAAACATAGCAATGTACTGAAAACATATAGCTGCTAAGGTTTCTTAGATGCTTTTGAACAACTGAAAGTTATTTTAGTTCAATGAATTCTGAAATTTTAAAGACTTCTTGATATTATTGAAAATATTGAAAACAATGAAAAATGTCTTATTAAATATTTCATTTAATTATTTTCCGTTGCCACTCATTTGACAATTCATTCATTTATGAAAGGAGAACATTACCTCTAGGTGTCATTAACTTTTGCAAATTGTTCATGCTAGTGTTCATTACAAACTTGTAACTGTCTATACTCACTTATAAGACAAGTCCATCTGCAAACTGCACAACCTAGATCTGCTGTTGCATAATGCACCAGCAGTTCTGGGTCTGTACAGTTTGTTAAAAATAATCAGTACAAACAACAATATAGACCATGATCTACAGGTGAATTATACAACAGCAGATCAGGATGTATGTTGTTTGCAGTTTGACTCGACTTATAAGTAAGTATGTATCATTATGAAAGCTTCATCATATACACAAATCAATGGAATTAAGTATCCATAAAAATGGAGGTTTTTTCCTATTGTTTTTAATGCATGCTTAACTCATTCCGTTTATTTCAGATGACCCGAAAAGTCCTGCATCACCCAGTTATCCATTCTATACCACTGAAAGTGGACAATCAACATTTTCATCATTTCGAGGGCCAGATGACATTCATCGTGGTCAAAATGTGCATAGACATAATTCAAAACCCTCTTCAACAGACTTGCAAAGTAAGATCCCTGTGGCTCAGACGGACAGAAATCGTGCCCAGAATAGGACCCCACAAGGGCAAAGGTACATTGATTCCAGGAATTCTCCCACTGTACGATATACAAACAATTCAGGGAGAAATACGCCTTCCCAACATTCACAAAGTTCTGTATCTAAGTTGCCCTCAACGTTCAAATCCAGGCCTACATCACCAACAAATAGGTTGGATATAGATTCTTCTCCAAAGACTCATAGCAAGCCTGTGTTAAATCTTCCTGTGGAGGACTCTATTTTAGACAGCAATCCCACCACATATCGATCACAAGACGATGACGAAACAACAACATCAGGGAGCTATGTTCTCAATGGCGATGACCTGTTTACAGATGTCAATGACATGTTTTACAAACCTGACACTTTTGTGTGATACCGTGTGATATTTCATATTATGCAAAAATCATTGTCTTCATAGAACAAAGGAATTGAAATATGACTTATTGTCTTTTGCATGAAGATTTAGAAAAGTGTGTACCTCAATGCCAAATAATTACATATATTGATGTTCATCAACAATAGATCAATGCATAATGCTGTTACTTCTTGATATATTTTCTGAACCCATGGTGGTTCAGTGGTTAGTGGCAGAAATGGTGCATTTTTTAATTCTATTGTCAGATCAGTTCAGATCTCTTGTGTGACCTTGGACAGGGCACTTCCTTCCAGTGCTTTAGCACTAAATAACCTACTTGTGTTGCTGTAAAACACCAAGCAAAACCAAGAATATTTTAGGTGCAAGTGTCCTCACGACATGCATCCAGCGGCAGCCATCATAGGTCTAGGTCTACTATTACATAATTTTCAACAGACGAGGAGTTAAGCTGTTCCTTTAAAATGGTGTGTAAAATTAAAATGGTGTGTAAAATTAAAATGGTGTGTAAAATGAAACTCACAGACCCTGGTCTACTTGTGTGTTATGTAGTGTCAAATCTAGTCCCATTTTCACTAAATATTTCAAATTTGTTCTCCTCCAATTAAGATTTATAAATATCTTTCTTATTGTTTGGTTTGTAATAGTGCATTTTAATGGAACATTCCGCAGGCAGTAGGGATTAAAATACATTTATAATTAAATTCTCCTGATATGAATATTTGCTTTATTGGTAAGTAAATTTGTAAGGATTTCCTAAAATTTTAATTATTCCTCTAACCTTATATCAAAATAAAAATTGTTTTCACATGTTCAATATTAAACTAAAAATGGTTTGCTATCTCAATTTCAAAAAAATTATTAATATTGTTTGAAGTATGATAAACATGACAACATGCAGTGTCAATTCACAAAGAAATTTAGCTTAAATGAGGACAGGTTTGTACCATTTTTAGTTGGATGGGGTTTAATGCATAAATAAATACAATAGATTTTGGTTTCTATTTTGATTCTCAATTGAAAGAATCAGCCTCCAATGTACTTTCAATTTCAGATAAAGTTTGATACACTATGTTATATTATCATGAACCTTTTTATTTCAAATTTAACAAAGATTATAAAATTATTTAAATTTTCTGCATTTTTAAAATTAAAGGAAAAGATAAAATGCTGATAAAAATTATTGCATATCAATGGTCAATATCAGAAGACTGAATAGTAAAATTGGAATCAACATTTTAGTACATCACATGGTCACTTTTCAAGTCATGTTTGGCTAATTACAGAGATTTATTCTTGGGACCCTATCCATTTCCCTTCTACTCTGAGATGCTGTACCTTGTAATGGTCATGTGATGGAATAAATTTTGTCTTGCCTTCTTCCTTGGGAACTGTTTTCCGACAGTATTGTCAGATGGGGTTTACTGCTTGACCTTTGACTTGGGCACTATACCAACCATAAAACACTACAGAAGAATAGTTCACTCTAATAGAATATTATTGTCACTGCCATGATAATGTTAAAATATTTTTTGAAGTTTTTAGAAGTTTTGAGTAAATGCTATGTTTTAGTGTGGTGGATATGGGTGTGTGAATGGGGATGCGTTTGTACGGTCACATACCATCTTTGCTCACTTATAAGTCATGTCAAACTGCATGCAACAAAGATCCTGATCTGCCAACGCATAATGCACTTGCAGCTCAGGGTCTATCCATGTTTGTTCTTCTAATTATTCCTAACAAACTGCACAGACCCAGATCTGCTGGTGCATAACATGCTTCAGATCTGGATATGTGCAGTTTGCAGTTGGACTGGTCTTATAAGCAAGTAACGATGGTAAATATTGGTTTAAAGAAGACTTGAAATGTCATAATACATTAGTACGGCTAGTCAGAATTTCATTCAAATCTTCATGTATTATCATCATTTTCATCATCAAAGTTACGAATGTATTGATCTCTAATTTAAAATAATTCAACAGATGTAGATCATTATGTGCAGTGCCATGTTATACAGAACATTACTGTTTTATTTATATTTGGATCATATAAACTTGTATGTACAATGACAAATATGGACATGATCGTCTAGTGCATTCTGCAGTTGCACATTCGAATTTATACTGTTGGTTGTGCAAATTGCATGAGTGATGTGATTTTGAGCTTATTTTTAGTAATGAGGTACCTAAAGTAAGCTGTTTATCTTCCATATTACTACAATAAAACAAATAAGGTCGCATTACATTTAAGTAGGATCTATTTGTATTTAAAACTAAACAGTCCGAAAGAGCATTTGTATACATTTAAATACATCATATGGATCTCAAAGTATTGTTAATTGTTGAGGGAGGGGAGGGGGTGCATTTTCTTTAAAAGTTATATTTATTTTCCTGTTCAGTGAAATGATGTATTGTGTAGGGGGTTAGGTGGAGTAATTTCATCAAGGATACTATAGATATATGTCAGATTTCACTAGTGTATTACATATACTCTAAAGTAAATAATGTATGAAAGGAAACATTATGTCTATTGTTCACTCTGTTGAGAACAAAATTGTCCAAAACTTTGCAGTGTTAGTGTTGTTTTATTTTCTGTGATATTTCTGTTTTCACATTTTTCCTATTTACTTGATTACACTTCTCTAAACATTTGAAATCCAGAAAACTGTGTATATTTACATCCAAAAAGTCTACACTGCAATAATACGATTTGTAGATTACAGGCAAAAGTGCCCTTTTTAATGCAAGAAATTCTTTATATGCACTTGAATCTTTTACTTGAAAATTTCAGCAAGATTTCTTTGATTAATTTACACATCTTGCCTGAAGGAGCATTTTGTGTCCCAGCCCACCTTGTCAGAAATGCAGTGCAGTGATTACCTAGGCATCTGTGTGCATGTTCAAATGTTTGTCTCTAGCTTAGATTGAGGTCCATGTTAAAAATGTTTGGGCAGGTTTGTCCATCTAAAGAGTCCCTTGTTCAAGAATTATAATTAAAAACAAAAATATTGGAATTAAATTATCTAATATTGTTCCATTGTGTACTTTTAAAATTAAGTTTACATGATTTTGAAGGTCAGAAAGTATTTATTACAGATGAATGCTTTTATATTGTCAAAGATTAACATGAGGTAATGTGTTCTGTGTCACTGAACATCCATATAATATTGCATGTTCATTGATCATGATTGCAAGTGAAGTATTGCCATGGAAACATTATAAAACCAGAATAATAGTTTTCAAAATACCATCTCTTTATGCAGCAGATGGGTTCAGAGTTTCTCTTTGATCCCATAGAGATAGTACCTGTCACTCAGAAATGTGTGAAAACCAGGTTGGGAATCTCTGGTTTTTCAAAACTGCTAATATAAATAGTATTGAGACTCTTGATGGGACCCCTAAGAAAAAACATGAAGTTAATTTAATAATTTAAATTATTACAGTTTGCATATGATTAATTGTATAGGATTGGATATCATTCATGGAATTGAATTGATTAATACAACAGGATTGGATATCATTCATGGAATTGAATTGATTAATAAAACAGGATTTTATATTTATGGAATTGAATTAATACCATATGTGATACATTTTAAGACCAGTGTCATAGTTTGATTTGTAAGAATGTAAGCATCTTCTTGTAGTGAGCTGGAATCACTCAGGTCAAATGTGAGAATAAGCAAGGAAAGGTTTTGTATTGTGTATTTATTTTTTATACAGATCTTGTATATAAATTTGCAAATGAATGTTTTTGCAACATGCTTTGAGAACTTTATTGTTTTGTAATCCATTTAATACTCTGCACTAAATTAAAGTTGAAGTAATTATGCAAGTGTCTTAACTGAATCAGGCTTTACTGATTAAAGTCTTAGATAAAACCAAAGTTATATGTGTTAAAATGTAAATATAGGAATTGTGTTCAATCATGACCAAAGCTGTGTATTTGTACCATATGCTAATTGTATAATGTGTAACATATTTGTACAGACTTTTATAGTACTATGATTGTAAAGAGAATCTGCCGTCACATAACGTGCTGGCAGATCTGGATCTATGCAGTTTGTTAGGAGTAATCAGTAAAATGAACAATATAGACCTGATCTGTCACTGCTTTATGCAAGTGCAGATCAGGATCTTTGTTGTTTGCAGTTGGACTTGACTTCTAGATGAATATATAAATGGTGAAAGTAATGACATATTAAATGATAAATGGAATTATTAAAGGCATAATCCTGAGCAGTATATTTGTTTTGATCCTCATAAAATTTCCAACTGAAAAAATTTAAATTGAGTGTCAATATTGCATTTTATCTTTTGGCATGCAAGTTCCTGATATGAAATGTTAGTAATGAAGACTTTAAAAGATAACCAGGCAACATGCTTTATCATAAAATCTAAAACCTTTAAATATGAAGGATTTATAAGCTTTTGTTCCCATTTCCACATTTCCACTGTTGTGGCATTATTGTGATATGCCTTGGGAAGTCTGTTATAATTCACATTTCCACTGTTGTGGCATTATTGTGACATGCCATGGGAAGCCTGTTATAATTCACATTTCCACTGTCATGGCATTATTGTGACATGCCTTGGGAAGCCTGTTATAATGCACATTTCCACTGTTGCAGGATTATTGTGACAGGCCTTGGGAAGCCTGTTATAATGCACATTTCCACTGTCACAGCATTATTGTGACAGGCCTTGGGAAGCCTGTTATAATGCACATTTCCACTGTCAAAGCATTATTGTGACATGCCTCGGGAAGCCTGTTAAAATGCACATTTCCACTGTCACAGAAATATGCTTTGTTAAGAGTCACTGTGATCTTGTATTTAATTTGCACCCTATTGCCTGTAGTCTTTTTTATCAGTTTTATATGGAATGTATGGAATATTGATTCTAAAGAAAACTTTGATAACAATCAAAATTAAAAAAATAAGAGAATTATTGGTGTTTTCATTCTTTCCTTAATTAGTATTTCAAACACTTCACATATCTGAGGAGAAATGTCTGAATATTCATTATGGGTCTATCCCAGTTGCTTACTCTCATAGCATTTACTCCCTTGTCATCCACACACAAATGGTCCATTCTCAGCCCCTCTAATGAGCCAAGTTCATCTATTCCCAATGTCTAACTTGAAACTGCCTTCCATAACTTGTCCGCTTTATTATGATTTCTTTACAAAAGGTTCACTCTTTACTTTTTATGTAAAGTTAACATATTTTAAAGTAAAATTACAGTAAAATCTGTACAATTTCGACTCTCAGTGTCCACATAATAAGTCTCAAAAAAGAAATTGATTCTCAGTTTCAGTTTCCTATAACAGAATGTTCTTTCAGGTAAACAAGTTTCCAGTCCATTTTTTTGTAGACACACATACCAAGTGGTAAACAACATATCAAACTCTGACATATTTTCCTTCCAAATTTTTAGTTTTACACTATCTGTTTGGTGTGTAGTTGAGACCACAGAAGATGCAGGTATCCCCTCCCCTCTTTGTATTGCATAATTTTATGTGTCTGTAACTGTAAGTAATCCAGCATTTTTAGGTTCTGTTCTGTAAGAAAAAGTAGATGTAACTGTAGCTATTTGTAAAAAAAACCACTGTATGAGTAGCTAAGTCAT
This sequence comes from Sinohyriopsis cumingii, assembly GCA_028554795.2. NCBI lineage: Eukaryota > Metazoa > Mollusca > Bivalvia > Unionida > Unionidae > Sinohyriopsis > Sinohyriopsis cumingii. The sequence goes on from CM068829.1 coordinate 50,839,234, forward strand.
GAGTAGACACACTGATACTGTAGACAAGTCATGAGTAGACACACTGATACTGTAGACAAGTCATGAGTAGACACATTGATATAGTAGACAAGTCATGAGTAGACACATTGATACTGTAGACAAGTCATGAGTAGACACATTGATATAGTAGACAAGTCATGAGTAGACACATTGATACTGTAGACAAGTCATGAGTAGACACATTCATACTGCAGACAAGTCATGAGTAGACACATTCATACTGTAGACAAGTCATGAATAGACACATTGATAATGCAGACAAGTCATGAGTAGACACATTGATACTGTAGACAAGTCATGAGTAGACACATTGATACAGTAGACAAGTCATGAGTAGACACATTGATACTGTAGAAAAGTCATGAATAGACACATTGATACAGTAGACAAGTCATGAATAGACATATTGATACTGTAGACAAGTCATGAATAGACACATTGATACTGTAGACAAGTCATGAGTAGACACATTGATACAGTAGACAAGTCATGAGTAGACACATTGATACTGTAGACAAGTCATGAACAGACACATTGATACTGTAGAAAAGTCATGAGTAGACACATTGATATTGTAGACAAGTCATAAATAGACACATTGATCCTGCAGACAAGTCATGAACAGACACATTGATACTGTAGACAAGTTATGAGTAGACACATTGATAATGCAGACAAGTCATGAGTAGACACATTGATACGGTAGACAAGTCATGAGTAGACACATTGATACAGTAGACAAGTCATGAATAGACACATTGATACTGTAGACAAGTCATGAGTAGACATATTTATACTGTAGACAAGTCATGAGTAGACACATTGATACAGTAGACAAGTCATGAATAGACACATTGATACTGCAGACAAGTCATGAAAAGACACATTGATACTGTAGACAAGTCATGAGTAGACAAATTGATACAGTAGACAAGTCACAAGTAGATACATTGATACTGTAGACAAGTCATGAATAGACACATTGATACTGTAGACAAGTCATTAGTAGACACATTGATATAGTAGACAAGTCATAAATAGCCAACATCGATCCTGCAGACAAGTCATGAACAGACACATTGATACTGTAGACAAGTCATGAGTAGACACATTGATACAGTAGACAAGTCATGAGTAGACACATTGATATGGTAGACAAGTCATGAGTAGACACATTGATACTGTAGACAAGTCATGAATAGACACATCAATCCTGCAGACAAGTAATGAATATACACATTGATACTGTAGACAAGTCATGAGTAGACATATTTATACTGTAGACAAGCCATGAGTAGACACATTGATACAGTAGACAAGTCATGAATAGACACATTGATACTGTAGACAAGTCATGAATAGACACATTGATACTGTAGACAAGTCATTAGTAGACACACTGATACTTTAGACAAGTCATGAATAGACACATTGATACTTTTTACAAGTCATGAATAGGCACATTGATCCTGTAGACAATCATGGGGTAGATGAAATGGTATGTACCCATTTTTTTATTCCACACATCACACATGTGTTGAAAATTACTTTATAGACTAGTAAGGAGTAGCCAAATTGATTCAATAGACAATGGAGGTAGGGGAGACATGGAGGTGGGGGAGACATGAAATGGGATGTCCCCATTTATTATAAACATACACTGCAAGATTGTGGTATAGACAAGTCATGAGTAGACACATTGATACTGTAGACAAATCATGAGTAGACACATTGATATTGTTGACATCCTAGAGGTAGATGAAATGGGATATAGTAATTTATTACACATATGTATTTCAAGGTTAGTCTTCAAGTAGACAAGTTGGAAGCAGACAAACTGATCCAGTAGACAACCCTGGGGTGGGAGGTGGCTAAATGAAGTGGGATGTAGCCATTTATGACACACATCACACATGATTTGCAAGATCACTATATAAGTAGAAATGACAGGAGAAGACATATTGACAAACTTATTGATACTGTAGACATTCTAGGGGTTGATCACTGTATAAGTGTACAAGTTGGGAAGAGACAAATTGATAGAGTAGACATCCTGGCGGTAGATAAAAAGTGATGTACCCATTTATTACACACGTCACACATCATTGCAAGAGAAATATAAAATACACTAAAACTGAATCGAGGTTACAAAGCCCTAGTTAGCAATTTAATGCTGATGTTTGGGACTATACTAAAATGCCCAGCCTCAGTAACACAGCAAGACAAATTTGCATAGCTAAAGTGACCATTCCTAACTAGTCAAACTCAGTCCCAATATATGATTATTAGTATTCTGGATGAGTTTCTTGCATTTCTGTTCTCAGCTTGAATAAACATTTGATCAGGTGAGTTAAGACTTCCATATTCTTCAGTCTAACCTTAAAATTCTGTTATGATACACAAGCCATTATTTTCTTTTTTGTTTTCATTTAACCATTTAATCTTTTTCAGTTTATTTTCTTTTCTTCTTATGCATGTTTTGCTCAAACAGCTGCCTTTTTGATGAAATCATGAGTAAATCAATTGGGTTAAAATAAAGAGGTGATCTTCTAGTCCCATGCATCTCTATAGCTACTTTTCACTGGGACTATCTTTCAGTCAGACAATAATAATAAAAGGAATATTAGTTACTTTTAAAAAGTTGATGTGATGTAGCACAAAACATGGCCTACTGAATATTTTGTTTATCTTATTTGGCTTGCATTTCATCAGCTGAGATTGTTACCACTCTAGAAGCCATATTTATGATTAGGTTTGTGATCAAGCTTGAAATATTGGCTTATCTGATAAAAGTCTCTCATGAATTCAACAATGAGCAAGATACACACATGTTAAAGGGGTGATCTTGCATTTGATTGGCTGAGCAAGATACATGCATATTAATGGTATTATCTTGCATTTGATTGGATCAGTCATATGCATGCATATTAATGAAGTGATCTTGTATTTAATTGGCTGAGTCAGGTACATGCATATTAATCAGATGATCTTGCATTTGATTCGCTGAACAAGATACATGCTTATTAATCAGATGATCTATTTAAACATTTTTGGTTGCTTTTATTTTATTAACCCTTGAAAAATTTGCTCATTTTTCAGATGACTCATTTTCAATCAAGGTTAATCCAACTGCATCATGTTTGCTCATCCTTCTGAACTTTGACCCAAAGCAACACTTTGATCTGTTTCTCTTTGTGTCTCTCTGTATGCAGAAATACAATCCTTATGACATTAGGTAATAGGTAAGAAATGCCGGAAAACCCCACTCAAAGTATGACATCAAGTATTATGTAGGTAACAATTATGAGGAAGTCATTTGTGATTTTCAAGAGTAGACAATAACTGGTTTAGAGGGGAACTCTAAGCAACTTTTTAATTGATTTAAAAGGTGACAGTGGATATAAGGTATGTTAATCCATAATACCAAATAACTGTTTTTAAAACAAGGACAAAATGACAAAAATGATCTTATTAGTATATTTATTTATGTATTTACTGTAATTTATTGATCTTTGCTGATCAATGAGTCAGTCTGAACCTTACAGAATATATGAATGTATTTAATATTTTGTGAGAAATGTCCCAACTTGTAAAGTATGAAATAGGTTAATTATTTCATACATTTGTTATCACTTATACTTTCTGTACCTATGGAGAGAAGAAAAATAACAACCTAAGGAAACGTTTAATTACTCAAAATAGTGTACAGTGGGTAGAAGTGGTTAGAAAAGTTATGTGGGAGAACACAGATGATAAGACATTGTGGGTTCTCTGGCTCATGTAATGTAACTAAGCACATTTATAATAATTTTACATGATTTTCTTAATAAATCTTAAGATAAATCCCATTATTACTTGTTCCTTAAACACAATTTTATGTTTAGGAAATTTGTAATTAAAAAAGTAGAAGATGATAAAAATTAACATATTTATATTCTTAGTTATAATCAGGCCTTCTTTCCAATGAAAGTTTGTGGAGGTTCATTGAATTTAAAACAATTAGAACGTTTAATTATACAAATAAGAAGAAGCAGAAAGACATACATTCAGAATATATTTTACTATAGCAAACTGAATTAACTTTGTAATGCAGCGCAAAGTATTTCATGACCACTGAGTATAAACTTTTGTGACTTTGTTTCAGTATTTATGATAGTATTTACAGTACGTCAATTAGTAATAACTTGTTTTATCCAATGAGAAGCAGTCAAAATTATGATATAGCTATTTACAATAACAACATTTTGTCCAGAGTTTTGGGAAAATATCCACGACCACAGATTCAATATAAAGCGAAAGAATTCATTAACTGTACAGTAAACGATGAGGGCTTTATGGGGGATAAAAAAGTAACATTAATTATTTGTTCAAATCTTTAGTGTATTAAGTGTGAATTGCATTTAGTATTTTAATAGAAATTGGAAGATGTATGTATGGGACACTTTGGTAGGATTCCTGCGTACACACCCCTAGCTAGTATCGGTCTATGAAATTGTCTTATATAATGTGATAGGTCTACAGGAAAGAGCAAGACGACTTCTTGATAATGTGCAAAATTTGAACGCATAGAACAAAACAATCCAAAACTGAGGAAGAAGCCATTGACGAAAGGGTTGCGGTAACCAAGAAAATTTTATTGCCAGTCAAAATCAAAATGTTAATAACCATGTTATATATGAGATTAATGCTAAAAGATGGGAAAGAATCAGTATTCTGTCGCCGAGCAGATGGAGATAATATCTGGCATGGAGAGACTGGAAGGAATGTATTGCCATTTCTTGAAGAGAGTCATATGTTGTTCTGTTTATCAAGGTTTATGTCATCTTTGTGAAGAACACGTTGGACCAGGAGGAGATCCCAATTAACATCATGGAGATCCGATGATCGAGATCAACAAGCGTCAAGACCTGATACAGTGTACAGGACTCAGTAGACATCGTCCAGGGTGCTTGTTTAAGAATGTGAAGGGATTTGTTAGTTCCATGTATCAGGACAGTGCATGTCCAAGAACTTCAGCGGAGTGATTAGCTTCATGTTATTCTATAGCATACGTTCAGTGAGAATATGTCGTATTAATGAAATATAATTTTGGTATCACCATACGTTATTGTCGTTATTTGATTATGTTAATTTGAAAACAAATCCATTTTCACAGAAAAATATGGCATAACTCCAATATCATGTCCGTTCCCGGTATTATACAGTTAATATATATACTTGCCTCTAATAAAAACTGCATCATAAATATTGACCCTAGTTAACTAAATTTATTCATTATGAAATAAATAAACATAATTTCACATGTTTGTGTAATGGTATCTCAACGTCATGACGTTGCATTGTGAAAGCTCTCTCTCTCTGTGTGTGTGTACGTGTGCCAGCGAGAGAGAGAGAGAGAGAGAGAGAAAGAGAGAGACAGAGACAGAGACAGAGAGAGAGAGACTAATGTGGATTTTTAAATTTATGGAAAGAGTTATATCAATCAACAATACTGACATTCTGATGGAGGAGAAAAATTACACAAACTGAAACTTTAAATATGTGGTTAAGAATAAAGGGTTTTCAGAATTAAATACTGACCCCAAGAATTGGTTGTAGCAAGAAACAAGATGACGTTACGTTTACGCATTGCCAAAATATGTAAACTTGTCCCAATTGTTGACCATTTTTTGGTAATCAAAACCTCGGTATACAGTTCAACCAACTATTTACCATTGTTTGCAAGTCTTTGTTACTGATATAGAAAGGGTTTGACGTACACTGTTATGGTTTTGCATCTATTTACTTCACGTCTAAACAGAAAATCCAAAACCAGGCAAGCATAAACAGCATCACGTGAATCCCATTGTTTTTCCCTCAGTGGCATGCAGGTTGTTCTCCCCCGGGTTGTCCAGGTATGCATGCTGCGGATATAGGGTCACATTCCAAAGATGTTAGGAAAGTTAACAAGTTTGGAAGTTCGTCAATATAAGGAATTGTCAATGGGAAGGACAAATGGTCATCATCGTCATAGCACAGAGATTATACCCTGCCAGCTTTTGGTATTTGATGGTAAACACTATGCAACAACGGTCTCTAACTTTTAAAGCACTGCTCTGCAAGGGAATGTACGAGTCGTGAAGTACAAAGTCGTGCTTATGAAATTAACAAACCGTAATTTGGAGTAGGTAGATGCGTATTGTCTCATTACATTCATCGTCCAGAACCACAAAACACGTACATATGTAACGGATTCACCAGTTCAATGTACGACAATGTAAGAAAACAGCCTTACACTGGAAAGATAGATTCAAATTGACGACTTCACACTGAATAATGTCAAAAGTACAATGCAAGGATGAGAAACATTTTTATGTTCGCTATCATATCGTATTTGCAAGTGAATGTTGATCGCTTTGCGCCATAAACACCTGGTTTAAATTCCAGATATTGTTTACAAAGCCAGTCTAGGAATCCACCATGCAAGATTCAGTTTGTTGTCCCACAGATCTCTTCTTTGCACGAAAGGTCTCCATTAAAAGTTCCGTTGCGCTAAATTTGTCATCAGAATTTACCCACATGACGATCTGAACACAACATTTTGATGTTTGTATTGCTAAAATAATTTGCTAATTTGCGGAATATTATGGACTGATATGACAGCGTGTAGGATCCAATGGTATCCTGTCTCTCAGACCAAGTTTGAATCTAGGAAGTTGGTACCTGTGCCGCTAGGTTTTCACAGAATAACGATAATTCTTTTTTCTTCTTCTATCACTTACTTTCCCTAATTATTAATCTTGATCTCAAGTCATCATGTCACGCAGTCATTTCATTAGAATTTGCCTCATGGTAGTGTATCTTCATCTTCTGAACTAATGTTAATGTCAAAAGTAATCAGCTTTAAGCAAAACTCATCGAGACTTTGAAATGTTCGGCTTAATTTTTTGTAGTCCGTGTAAAACATATCAAATGGCTGTTTGACACGTATTCATCGTGAAACAAAAAAATTTTACAGATTTTTTTTTAGTGACTATTCTTGAACATTCCCGGATTATGGGCACTTTTGACCTTGAAAACGAGCAGTGTACATGAATCTTAATTCAGTCTCAGATAATTAATTATCTTTGTTATTTATAGATGATATATAACTTACATGAAGACATGGCGGGTCCTGACGAACCGAATTTTAAATATTCAGTTTGCTGTGAACCGTATGTCCAGACAAACGGCATTAAGACGGTTGCTCTAGAGCTGAAACTCTTTGAGCACAAACATATGTGTGGTCTTAAACTAAGTAACAGAAAACAAAGAAAACCAAAAAGTTTTGTACAATTCAACAAATAATTTATTTCCCTAGAATACAAAGTGAAAATTTAACAAGAGCTTAGAATATTGCGAAGCAAATCCCAAATAGTTGAACAATTTCTATCAGCAGTGCGAATGAATAAGTTCTAATTAAATTCCAGTGATGTTAGAGATAAGATCCAGTAATGAAAGTGTTGATGAGCATGTAGTGGTCTGTAATGTAGAGATGTGCCAACGGTCTTTTGATGAATCACAATAGTATAATCCAAGATAACCTTGTCTGAATTCGCTATAGTTCCAAATTAATGTTTCAATCCAAGAATATTACTGAGCATTTTGTTAATTCCGAGAATAATAAGTTGGATAAATAATTCAGTCAAATCTCATACTGAAAACAATACAAGTCATTCTACTCCTGATATAATCGCGAGAATGACTAATTTTTCAAGTAAACAAGATTATGAACCCTGCTTCCTGACATTGATCGCAATTACCACTTTCTGCAATTACTCTGTCACTTAATGGAATTTTCCATTCTAGAATATTCTAAGCTGTTAACAAGATAAAATCTGTTACTAAAATTGTAATAAAGAATGCGATAAACATCGTGTAGACCCAGTTGATAATGGATGAATTCCAATATCCTAGACCCAGACGCAAATAAACGTTTATCTCTATTGATAATGATCCTAATATGTAACACACTCTCAACGAGATATAATAACGGTGCATTATTTGTTTACCAAAATCAAAACAACATCATCGTCCATAGTTAAGTACACATTGAACTTGATTTTGGACAAGCTCAAGTCCAAAGTACAATTATACAGAACATATAATCATGGCGAAAAAACACTAACACACAATACAAATTAAATATACTTAACAACCCCCAATGTAAGGTTTCGTTCATTATATTCACAGTCAATAGTGAAAATTGTATTCACCGCAAAAGATAGACAGAGGACATATTGCTTTAGTCATTATCAAAATTGCTTTAAAACATGTTTCATTATGATTGTTAAATGCAATGATTAAGAGAAGAAATAGGACAGATTACTCAGCTGGAAAAAAAAAACAAATTAAATATGCAGTTAACGTATCTGGATCTGGACATGGCGATTCCAGGGTCTAAACATTTTGTATTGGTCAAGTATCATCCGTCTCAGACCATATCTTTAATCTATAACGGAAGTGTGAAAAAGACATACTCTAATTTAAATTTGAATACTGAATAATTAAATGTTAAAGGGTAATATCTTGTTATCTATATTTAATTTAATTATTTGTATGTTAGTTTTTAATTTTGTTATTCCATTACATGTTATTGTAATGTAATATTGTTTGCTGGACTTGATTTGCTCCAAAATTGAGTTCAGTTCAGTTTGACCTGATTGACTTTTTGTTTTCTTTCATTTATGTAAACAACTAATAATAGCTTCGTTATTCTCTATGGGTATGAGCTCATTAACCAATTTATTGTCCAGGTAAACATGTTGATTTGGGATAGGGTTTTGCAGATTCTAAAGTGAATGTAATAGGGTATTACGTTTTAAATATAAAAGGCTCATTAAATCATGCTAGAAGTTTATTTTCCGTTGGGTAATGGTTGTTTTTTAAAAAAATACTAATTGTGACCTTGAGGTCAAACAGAGGACTATATTATCTTTTGACTGTAGGGATTTTTACCAGTTATGCTTTAAGATCTGGCAGTTTAAGTTCTATTATGTTGTGTCCAGTTTGGGTTGAATTTTATTTTCTTGAAGTTATTGAATGCACGTGATTATTTTATCTGGAAATACAAAAGTGCTCTGACAAAATTCTTGGATAAAGACATTCATTGGAATTTATACTTAATTCAAGCCTGGAATAAGATTTCTGTGATTCAACAAGAGACTCTTGACACATCAACACTTCGCTGACCATAACGGGTACGTCTTCGCCTTCAATTTTGGATCTCTTCGGAACTTGAGCTGTATTCAGGATTTTTATTGCTAGGACTTGTGTCTTTAATTCTTGGATTAAAAATACGTTTGAATTCAATTCGCAATACCGTAAGTTCTTTTTCCGAATTTTTTAGTCTGTATTCTGGAGAAATAAATTATTAGTTAAATTTCATAAAGCTTGTTGTCTTCACTCTTTTCTGGTACTATTTTAAGAGCATAGACTCGTAACAATCTTATATTTTGCATTCTTCTAAACATCGTTTGTAACTAAGGGTCCTTCACATATCGAAAGCCCATCATGAGTGCACTGTTGATCGTGTTTTGTAATTCGTAGAAAAGACTCAGTCCCCCGACATTTAAAACTAACAACAACAACAAATATTATTGCGCAATGCATAGGTTGTTCGAAGCAAAATCACTTAGGCTTTACTGTTAAATGGAATGAACAAAATAACTTCGTTGTGTGGGCGATACATTTGTGCCATATCGGCAAGTGAAGGAGTAAATATGTTTGAGCGTGATAACTGTCAATTTAGTTTTGGTGCAAAAGTTATTTGAACGACATTTTACAATTTCGATGTATTTATCAATAACATAATGCATGCACTTTATTCCTTTTTTTTTAGTGTTTTTATAAGCGCGTACAATTCGGAGTTCCACGGCTATTTCTGCGAAACAATAATAAGCGTCGGATGTATGTTGGCGTTATAATTTGCAGAAACAGCATACATTATGTTCGCCGGAAATTTCTTCTAAAAAGTAAACGACAGAGGAAGATCAAAAAGTAAAAAGGAAGGACAATATCTTCGAACCACCTCAGCTATTTCTATGACTTGATTCACTAATTTTGATTCTCATCGCCAGTCCTTGATTCGTAAACAGTCATGGTGGTAGTTGATGTAGGGTGTAACGCCATTTCTCAGCACAAGATAGGCTATACATGGCGGCCAGTATAATTGGTGGAGGGAGAACCATGGAAAACCCCGGGAAGAACCACCGACCCTCGAGAAGCTAATGGCAAGCTTTCTCACGTACCCACGTTAGCCGAGCCTGAGACTCGAACCCACGCAAACATAGGTGAGATGGCAGTGATTTGGAACCACTCTGACAATCGGGGCCCCGCCATGGTGGTATGACCAACCAAATGACATCTCATATTAATTAGAAAGCTTCTCCCTTTCAAAAGTCAGCTAGTAAAGCAAAAGGTCACCCCTTTTTCATTTGATTCAGGTAGGATGTACATTTTATTATTGCCCATTCGCCCGAGTTTGCTTAAGCGAAGATCTAACCGGTGTGTGAACCTAATCTTTGCAAACTTTTTGTAGTCATCATCGCCAAGAGCTAACTTACATGCCTAAATGCAAATTGATGAAAAGCAGTGTTTACTCAACAGGATTTTTCTTTAACAAAGCCATTGAAGTTTGAGCTAGATATTTGCTAGATAAACTAAATTGCCAACCGTTTGATTGAAGAGGTTGTCAGATTGGTTTCTTGATGCATAGGCGAGGTAGGCACTGAAGTGATCCAAATGAATGCCGTACAGTAACGAACTCCTTGCTTTGTGACAATGGACGGCAACTCATGATTCAACAGTCTCCCTTCATTCTGCAATACTATGTTGTGTCGTATAAATAAAAACTGAAACGATCGCTGGTATAAATTTCTTGACTAGCCTGTCCCAAAATTTCACACAAATGAGCAGTTATATTTTTTGTTTAAAAAAAACACACGAAACACGTTAACCATGTTAGGAAATGCACGGTTCCTTGAATGTACACGTATATGCGTACTTTGCGTGTGTTCGATTTTAATCACTTTTATAACGAATACAGCAATTCAGTGTTTTAATTAACGCCACAGCTTCTGTGCATTCTATCTTGCCATCACTTAGGCTTTCCCGTTCTTTACCTATTTCTACGTCGTGTCATCCTTAATGTCTGGAATCTTTACATGAAAAGGCATAAAAAGTGAATGCATCAGAGTCTACGCGTTAAAAGCTACAAGATACTCGTATTTCTCGAGTGGTAAAAGCACAAATGCATACAGTTACATCAAAGAATAATGCTTAATGTACATCTATAATTCGACACCAATCATGGAAAAACAATGATGGGGTAATTAATAGTTACAATTGTTAGAGTTCTATCGAAATCTGGATCGATGACGTAGGCTACCCGTGATGCAATAAATTACTCTCTTTCCCGATGAAATGAATGCTATATCAGGCTGGTACACCCTCATGGTATCGTGATAAAGGATCTATCAGAGGAATTGTGTTAGGACCGTCATCACCAAATGGCCATTGGAAGAGCGCACATGCTATTCAGAGGAAGAAATATTTGCAGGAGACAGACCTGTAATTACTTTTATTAGGTGATTGATAGCTCAGGTACTTTATCTTAAAGAAGAGTGTTTTCAATTTCGAATAATTACTTTTCGAAATCTGACAATGACCAATTTGGAGAAGTTTACATTTGTCATCGGAAAACGCAGACATCGTTACGAAATAAGTCTGGAAAAGTTTTCTAATTCGGAAGGATTACAATGTATAAATTCCCTTTTGCAGTGTAATAGTCGCTAAACAAAGTGACTACGGGTATGTACCTGTACGTACCAGCCTTCTTTGTAATTGTCGTAATCACCATGAAAGTTATTTTCCTTTTCATAATTACTAGGTGACGCGCATTAAGGTATGACTAATGGTGATACCGCTGATTTTAATGGTGGCTGTGATTCTGTTTCAAAAGTTTTGTAATTTGGAGATAATAAATGAATTGTTGTCTTGAACCGTAAGTGATTTGTGTTTGAATGAATTCAGAAACCCCACGTTATCACGGTGTGACTTTTGCTTATGAAAATGTATCCCTAAGGTCTCGCTTTGAAGAAATTGTTTCTGTTTTCTCCCCATGTATTGTTTAAACTGTTAATCTCGTCAAGACAGAATTACCTTTTCTCATGAACTATAGAAGTTTTTGCGCTAATTAAGAGACACGCTTTATGTACCTCACATCCCTCGCAGATCAGACTCTTTTATGATATAATGTTGCTGTTTTGATCTCTGTACCATATAACTCATACGGACGTTCTGATCTCTAGACCATTGGACAGATACGTCTGTTTTGATCCCTGGACCATATAACCCATACCGCTTTTTTTAATCCCTGGACCATATAACCCATACCGCTGTTTTAATCGCTGGACCATATAACCCATACGGCTGTTTTTATCCCTGGACCATATAACCCATACTGCTGTTTTAATCGCTGGACCATATAACCCATACGGGTGTTTTGATCCCGGGTCACTGAAATCTTAGTCCATCGTCTCGTCGTTATTAGACCACGAGCATATTATCTGGACCCCATTCAATTTTTCTGATGATATATTGAAATAAAAAAAAGCGAGGGTTAAATAACCATACTATATATCGTGGCTCAAATACGTTTCATTGTGACATGAATGGAATGTTGCGAGTGTCTACTGTGTGTTACTTGTAACGTTCTAAGCCCTGTTCTCCATAACTGCAAGTTAGGAATTCCTAACCCTTTTCTCATATTTGATTAAAATCAGATATCCACTATCCCACGTGAAGATCTGACAGCGGCCGCTTAGGGGTCATGTTTTGGTGACCTATGTTATTACCATAGTAACTAATCGAATCAGCCAATCAGATGAAGTCGTATATCATCCCTTTTGGGAGACTTAGTTGTGCGCAGAACAACTTGATTTACTCTCAGGTTTTTGAAAGCTGCAGGTCCATTGGCTAATTCAAAGGTCACCAGAAGCGCTTTGGGGTTGCTGTCAGATCTTCACGTAGGACAGTGGAGATCTGATTTTTAATCAGATTATCTTTTATTCCTACGTATTTTGTCGTTTATTTCTACGTATTAGACACTGAGTGGCCGAGTGGTCTAAGGAGTTCGCCTTTACAGATCGCTGACATCTATCTTCTGACCGCGTGGGTTCAAGTCTCGACTCAGGGAATGTGGTTATGTGTGAAAGATTGCCAGTAGCTTACCATGGGTCGATGGTTCTTCCCGGTTTTTCTTCCGGGTTCTTTCTCCACCAAATATACTGGCCGCCCTGTATTTCCCATCATGTGCTAAAATGGCGTCAAAATCATTGTGGAGAAAAGCATTCTGGAAGTGGTATTATCCTTCCATAGGAAGGTACCCAGCTGTGATGAGTATGCAATTGGTATCCTCAGCCTTTTTCGTGGTATGCTAGAAGTTACTAGACTCGAATCGGAAAGAGACGATGATGCCCAGAATGAAGATTTTTCCTCTGCCTTTCAGTGAAGTCGTAAAAGAAACCTCTGATATAATTCGCAGACATTAAATTAGATTCGGAACTACGTTTATTCATATGTCACTGAGACAAAGTCACAATCAGAACACTGTCGGCTTTTATAGTGTCGCAATATATATAGTGCACTTCAACTGGAATCATCAAAATCCCATCAAATTTATGTTTATTCCTACAACTACATCAGAGATTGTTTATCGGCTTGACGGAAATGGTACATCGATGTTCCTATTGCAGATATCCAAGTAGATTTATTTTATTGAAAACAACGAAGAGTAGCTATCCGGAAAAACCATATCAGACATGTTCAAGATCATGCCTAGGATTTTAGAAAATACATTTTCTTGATAATGTTTCTTTCGTTGGGAGATAAGTTGGGATTGAAAGAGGAGGTTGGGTGTATGAGACAATTTACTAAAATCTATTTGAAGGGAAAAAAAAGAACAAAAACAAAACAAAAATAGCACAACCATAGCGAAAGACGCTAAGTGACAAGAGTGGTTTAAAGGAAAATAGGGAGTCATGCAATAGACTTGATATAGTCCAGCAGCTATTCATTTACGCCAGGATCGGTTATGGACGCTTGTAGGTCTGTGTTCAATTTAGTGTTGTGCTGGATGTTCAACAGGATATTTTTCACTTTTGTAACTTTTATGTGCACGTGTTCAAATCGACTTAAAAATCGCCAATACTCCGAAAAAGGATGTTAAAACATAAACTGAGTGAAATAAGCAATATCTCTGTAAATAAATTATAAATGGACCTTCCTACAAATAGTTTGAAGTTCAATCATCGGTTGAGTGGAATCAGAATTTCTTATGGGATATAAATTTCATCTGTACATTTAAAATCTTACATAGCTGCATGGCCAGTAAGTGTATCGACCTCATACCTGTACACCTATAAAGTTCTCCTTTACTTTGTTGTGTCCATACTAAACCTTCAGAAGAAACGATATTCTTGCGTAATCTTGCCTATTCAGATTGAAGTATCTGTGTGGCTTGCTGTTCATATTTAATAGGTTAGTACTGAAAGAGCAAAAGAAATGAATAAAATTAAAAAGCAGTCTTAAAAACTAGGAAAGGCACAGAGGACAGTCCGAATATATACTGGACATAACAATAACCCATTTGAGATCTTTTCTAACACGGACGCAAATTACATCAGTGAAGGAGTGCTTTCTTTTAAAACGTGGTGCGGAGAACTTAGTTGTTGAGTCACGTTTTTTCACCACTGATGAATCACCATGTTCTGACTTTCAGCATTATAATCAAACTAGCTGGTACCATGGTATTTCACAACCCTTTATTTTGTCTTAGACTCCTCTTTTAAGGAGATGCCGTTTAATGATAACCCCTAAAAGCGATGACAGTTATCGGAATCATTGTTTTCGCTCTTTTTTCCCTTCAGAAGAATGGCTTTAGAGAAGGATATTGTTTTCCATGTCACATTGAACAGACCCTGTCTCCATAAACACCGAGATAGAATCTAGTACCTTTCTTCCTAATTAGGCGCCATTCTACCTGTTACTTCAGGACAAAAGTGTCAAATGGAACGGAACGCACGGGTCGTGTGCGATGGGAGGGTGATACAGGGGCAGATCACTAGGTACAGGGATATCAGTACTGCACAGATCAGAGGTCACCTACTTTTCTTTTTCAAACCGTTACAGCACTTACCCTCAAATGCATGTTTTACAACGAGAGGATCAAATGGTACTTCGACGTTCGCTGAGCACTGCAAATAAAGTGCAGGATGTCATTGGAAGGATTTTAATTTTCTAGTATGAATACATCAAGTTCGTAATGCAATTATTAAATATTCGAATTATATTCATCAACTTTAGCAACGTGGAATTTCGATTTAAAATCCTAAGTTATTGATTTGTCACCAGAAATAAGGACTATGGGCATCAGGAAGATCAAGGATATCAAGCTAGATCCCTTCTTATGAATTTAATATATATTTTGAATTTAATACAGTAATTTGAATTTAATACACTATTTTTAATTTAATATGTAGTTGGAATGTAATACAGTATTTTGAATTGTATACACTAATTTGAATTTAATACAGTAATTTGAATTTAACACACTATTTTGAATTTAATACAGTAATTTGAATTTAATACAGTATTTTGAATTAAATACACTAATTTGAATTTAATACAGTAATTTAAATTGTATCCACAAATTTGAATTTAATATGTACTTTGAATTTAATACAGTAATTTGAATTGTATACACTATTTTTAATTTAATATGTATTTTGAATTTAATAGAGAATTTTGAATTTAATACACTAGTTTGAATTTAATACAATAGAGAATTTTGAATTTAATACACTAGT
>CM068829.1:50860141-50865141 GCA_028554795.2 Sinohyriopsis cumingii
CTACGTATTATTAGATTTCAGATAATTGACTTTTTCCTGTATCTTGTTGTTAGACATATTTGGATGGTGAATAAAATGGGAAGAACCCCATTTAAAAATTAAGGATATGACTCGGTATACCTTGCCAAAAATGTTATTCATTCGTTGTAGCAATTATAATGCAAGTGCGTACCAGCAAAACACTTAATATAGCTTCGTGTTCTTCTATGCTTCTTTTAAGTTCAGAGTTAAAGACGTTTGACATCTGTTATAAAGAGTATAACAAACTCATTTTATGATAAATTTTAGGAGTTCAAATGCATATTTATTTTAGAATGTTTTAAAATCTTTAAAGACGAGTTAACATATTACATGTTGCTAACAGAGTTCATGAGTCTGACATGAAAAGAAAGAACTACCTTTCTTGATTATTTTAATAGAAAGTTATTTTCTAACTATGGCAACATAAACATTTCAATTTTTGGATTGGTGGTGTTGTTGCTGTTGCAGTTTATTTTATTTTAAACGTCACTGTTCGGCTGGTACGTCCTCGGCTTTTATCTATCGCATGCTCGAAGTTAATCAACTCTCATTGGAAAGAGACGATACTGTTCCGATTGTATATACACGTCAGCATATATAAGACAATGTGTATTGCCTGATCTTTCGTCGATTTTTCTTTTTGAACAATTTTAAATTTTAGAAAATTACAGAGACAATGATACTTCCCAGTTGTAGAAATCGTGATTATAAATAATATTATTTACTGTAGACATATGGTTTGAACCAGTCACTGCGATATTTACATTTCCTCCCTTTCAAAAACCTAATTTCATTCATATGTTAAATATACTACGTGGTCGAATGTATAAAACAGAGATTTACAATAAGATAGAAAATAGTTTCGTTCTGCTTCAAAGAGAACCTATTTAAGGGAGATTACTTGAAAATTCGAGAACATTTGAAGACTAGATTGTTAACTCCCTTATAATATCGTTGTAGGCAACACATTAATACTTCATGGAATAAATACGGGGATAACTTCTAAATCTTCACGACAGAGGCACACATACGGCATCCCACCCCACCGCCATTTTTAAAAAACCAAAATCTGCAATGAAAAAGTTGCAAACATGCCGAATAAGTGAAACCCATTGTTATCGATAAAGCACAAGGAGATACTTTCTCCTCGACTCATGCAACTCGACAACATCTACTTGTACTCGATCACAATAATTTATCTGCTGCGTACAACTGATGCATCTGATAATTTTCACGAAATATAAGGGCAATAATAATAATAATAATAATAATAATAATAATAACAACAACAACAACAACAACAACAACAATAATAATAATAATAATAATAATAATAATAATAATAATAATGATAACAACCACAACAACGATGATGATGATGATAATAATAATAATAATAATAATAATCTTTCCCGTCATGTTAGGAATGAGTCGTTACATGCTGGTTTTTATTTATTTATTTATTCTGCTACGAACTTTAATTATTTACTGCATCCATTTTCATCAAACTAATTCACACTTGAAAAGTCGTCACATAAATTTGTGTTTACATCTTGTGATCTTTTGACCATTGTGTGGTGTTTGTTCCAAGCGGTGGTGAAAGTAGATTTGGACTATTACCGATACGGTACCGACCCCCAGACCCCCATCTTTCCGGTACGTCCGTGACGGCAATTAATGTGATACTGGTACGACCTGCCTGACTGTACCAGCCTATTTGCACCACTGATTTCAAGAGGATCTGAGTCGTCGAGAGTGCATGGATAAGCTGAGAGAACGTTTTGTACACTCGAGGTCAAATAAATAAAATTGTAAAAACATCCCCAATCCCCAACCCCAACCCCTCAAACACCACCATTTGTTTGCAGTTCCGAACTGGTATGGAAGTGTAACGATGAAATCAGAAAATGACGGAAGGCAAAGTTGGCGGCACGGTGTAATCATTAGGACATTTGTTGCAGACTTGGCATAACGTTTCTATAAATATTATTTTTATTTTTCCATATGTATGTATGCATGCATGTATATATATAGTATGTACGCTGTATCACTAATATAGCATGAGATGTATACATTTTTCATTCAAAGGAAACGAGGCTTACCGAGTTTCCTTTTAATGAAAATTTTATACAACGAGTGGTATACCATTGATACAGCGTGCATACTATACATATATTTTATTTATATCACATACAAATACAAACAAAGATTTACTACAGGCAGCTATGTATTGACCGAGTGAATAAGCTCCTCACATCGCTGCCGAGTGTGTCCGCTACAAAATTTAGCTCTCTTCCTTTTGTGGCTATTCACAATCACCTTTGCATATTGATAAATTGATTGTTTTCTCTTTTGACTTTCTATTTTTCTTCACATTGATTAAATCAATGAAACACACACTTATGGTTTAAACATGAAAGACGGTTTTGATGAAGAAAGTAGAGCACTATCAACACATGATTAGCTATGCCATTCACATGAATGTTCAGCCATTCACGTATCGTCGCATGGAAATTAATATGGAATAGAAACTAAGCGAAATAAGGAACCAACAAGAGGTAATTATATATATATATATATAAGTTAAAAGCAGACACCAAAATGTGAGTACATCAATGTCTAACGCCAAAAAGAACTTTAATATACCAGTGTCAGATAGATTTCAAATTAGATTTGTCACGTAAATACATTTTATGTCTGGACTACAGCAAAGGTCACATTTTAGTATTCCATAAATTAAGACTTCGTTTCTTTGAATCGAAAGTTTGCGAAATGGGTTTGGTTATTAATAATTTAATTATTATTATCATTATTATTATTATTATTATTATTATTATTATTATTATTATCCTTAGCTAGATTTGATAGATCCTTAGCTGTGGGAAATCCAACCCTAGCTGATGATATTTCACTTTTGGCTATATATCCTAGCAATCTACAAAAGCTGTTAGATATAGCATACGACTACAGTAATAAGTGGCGATTCGAGCTTAGTGTTACAAAGTCATACATTATCATTTTCGGACCCCAATACAAGAATTTTATCAATATGAAATGGTATCTTGGCCCGTCATGTTTGCCGGTCACCGATTCGGCAACACACCTGGGTCACCGGATTAACTCAAAGCTGACGTCGCATGACGCAATACTCGATGCATGCAAGAAAGGGAAAAAATCTTTTCACGGTCTGTTTGGTATTGGCATTAAACCGAATGGTTTAAATCCTTTGGTTGCTGCAAATGTAATTAAAAAGGTAATTTTCCCTTCAATGTTTTATGGAAGTGAATTATGGTGTAACATTTCAAAAAGTGACCTCGCTTTATTGGATAAAACTCTGAGGTATTTTGCCAAACATTTACAAGGTTTTCCAATACATACAAGATCAGACATTGCCCTGGGAATGCTAGGATGGACATCAGCGCAGTCCGAAATTGATAGAAGAAAATTGATGTTTTTACACAGATTGTGTTTGATGCCTAACAATGTACATACTAAACGTGTGTTTAACGTTGCGTTATTTCACTTCATTCTGAGCGGATGCATGTCAAGCTGCGGGTTAATTTCAAATTTATATTATACCTCAAAGAAGTTTGACTTGCTCGGGTATCTAACTGATTATTTACATCATTCTGAAATTCCAGATAAACATAATTGGAAAGAAATTGTAAGGTCAAAAATTGTTGGTCTTGAAAATAGCCTCTGGAGAGTTCGTATGTCTAATCAAGCAGATTTTGATAGATTCTCTTCGATACACGAATACTTACGACCTGCCTCAGTGTGGCAGTCGGCTAAAACTAGACAACACACTAAGGTATTTACATATGTAGCTAAACTATGGGCTGCTGTTCCACAAACACAGCTTGATATGAGTATTAGATGTGGGAATGTTTATACAGACTTGATACTTCATTGTTGTGTTAGTTGTCCTTATATGTCGAACTTTCGAAATTCTTTCTGGGATTTCCTTACTGATAAATTTCCCCTGAGCCTGCACATTACGTTATTTAATGCAGAAGATGAGCTGCAACTACAGTATCTTTTAGGTAAAAGGTTACCATCAGGAGTAATCGACAAAGAAAACTCCAAGCTATTCGTCCTGTATGCAGCATACTTTGTCATGCAGTGTGCAGCTATCTTCTGTAAATAAGGTACTGAAACTTGCAACTTATGAGTTGACGAACACTTTGTTGATTGATATTGTGTAAGAATTTGTATTCCAATATAGAATATTTTTTTTTTTTTTTTTTTTTTTTTTTTTATATTTATTGATTGTATTCAGATGATTTATTCTTATATCATGTAATCTTCCATGGAAGGAAATAAAGATGATGATGATGATGATGACGTAAATACATTTTATGTCTGGACTACAGCAAAGGTCACATTTTAGTATTCCATAAATTAAGACTTCGTTTCTTTGAATCGAAAGTTTGCGAAATGGGTTTGGTTATTATTAATAATTTAATTATTATTATCATTATTATTATTATTATTATTATTATTATTATTATTATTATTATTATTGTTGTTGTTGTTGTTGTTATTATTATTATTATTATTATTATTATTATTATTATTATTATTGTTGTTGTTGTTGTTGTTGTTGTTGTTATTATTATTATTATTATTATTATTATTATTATTATTATTCGGAGAATGTGGTTTAAATATCGTACAGAAGTGGAGTTTAACAGTTTTGAAATGTAATCAGAATTGTTGTCATTTATCATCATTTATAATATTTTTCAGTTTTATTTTCTCCTTGTTTTAAAATAATATGTGTTTTCCATCAGTTAGATTTATTCGCAAAGAGCCCAGCCAGACTAATATATGTCTGTACAAAATCAATATTCCTTTTTTCGCGAATTCATCTATTAAAATATTGTTATTTTCATTCAGCTGCAGGAATCACTGACAGACATATCTTTACTGCCATTCAGTTTTAATTTCCCTGAAAAGTAATATCTTGTTCGGATTAG